>CM046423.1:48605665-48765665 GCA_025506505.1 Flaveria sonorensis
ATCCTGAATAGTAGTCAACCCCAAAACGTTTGGCCTTCCAAAACACATTTCCATCATTTCTAACCGAGCGTACCTACAACCCTGAAAAGCATGAAAAATAGTGGTCAACACAAAGTTGGTGAGCATTTGGGTTTTACAATTTACAAACATTTGGTTTTCCAAGAAAATGATATGATGTAGCGAGGTATAATATACTCAACGTAGACTAACTAGGTACTATGATTAATTCAGGTCATAAGTCTATAATCAAGCCAAGAAACACGTCGTTGCCCCACAACAGTCCAAACATATAAACTCCCTCGCTACAACCTTACCAGTGCGACTGGTCGCGAGAGCGGGCCCTTCTAACCCGATAGATCTACCAATATAGTCTGCGGCCTCCCCGAGGTTAATGATTATGGGGGGATTTAGAGCTCAACAGTATACATCTATACTATTGACTCAACTCATACCATCATAACATATATTAATCTTGTTTTACCCATCATATATATAAATAATTAAGCAATCATGCATTTCCCCCAAAACAGTTTAAACAAACAACAATTAAAATGGGGCCGAAGAACTCACCTTCGTACGCGATCAAATATCAGATTTAAGCGTCTTGCACCGTTCTTATCAAGATCCTAACCGTGAAAAACTTAATTTTAATAATCGAAAAGCTTGTTTAAAAGAATGTTGTTCACCAAACTTATTTGACTTTTTAACAGTAAAAACGCTTTTAAAACTGTTTGAAAGAGTTTTTAAGAAATCTTTTTATTTTGTCCAACAATCCTCATTCATCCATAGGTTCCTCTTACAACATTATGTACAACCTTTTACATTCGTCCAAAATTCTAGCTAATTACTCTTATAAGATATGTTAACTAATCTTTCCATCTATACATTCAAACATACATACGAAATCCTATACATACATCCATACACAATCTTATAAACCCTAAACATACAAAATAATAAAATTTTCATCAACTAAAACCATCTAAACATGCATTTTCAGATTATAACCCATTTCAAAAGAAAACCCATTTCATCAAAACATCAACTTTCAAGAACATTAAGCGGGTGAACTAGGGTTCATCAAGATCTCCATCTTGATCACCCATGCATGAATAGATAAAGACAAGTTAACCCGAACAAGTATACCTTAAGCCTAAACCAACGATCTCTAGTGTTAGCTCAAGAGTCGTCGAGACCCGATTACACCTTCAAGCTCCAAACTCAACTTTACTCGAAAATCCTCTCGTTTAGACTCGAATGGGAGAAGATGAAGCTTCCTTATGGTGTTTACGAAAACCAAATGAAGTGTAGAGGGCGGTGTGGCTAGCGAAGGTGATGGGGTGACGGGTTAATGTCGCAGTGGGGATGATGATCGCGGACGGTGGGGTGGCGGCAGGTGGTTGCCGGCAATCGCGAAGATGGTGCGGTGGCAGTTGGCGGTCGCGAGGGGAGGTGGAGGTGGTTGTTGTCGATTGGTTTCAGTGATAGAAGAGGGGGCGGCGGATGGTGGTTTTGGTGGTGAATGGTGGTTGCGGTTGGTGGCTGTGGTGATCTCGGTGGAGGAAGGGAAGGTGGCGGTGGTTCTCGGTTGAGGGAGGGGAAGAGGGAGCCGATGGGGAGAGGAAGAGGAAGAGGGGAGGGAATGTGAAAGGGCTGAGTGTTTGTGTGTGTTAGTGTGTATGTGATGCAAGGGTTATAATGGGTTAGGCTAGCATGTGTTGTCATCCATGCACATAACCCACATATAATATAATCATTAGTTTTATTTTTATTATTAATATTATTATTATTATTATTTGTTTCGAACGGTTAACCGACAACGAGGTTCGGTAGAAACGTTGGTCTAAGATTCAGATAGTCAATCGCGACAGATAATAATAAATAAATATTCTTATTAGACTGATTCGGACTGGAGTTGATATGATTTTGACCGGGTGCCACAGTCTCCCCTTGTTTAAGAAATTTCGTCCCAAAATTTACATTGCTGAATTTGTATTAGGCTCGATTTTAAACCGGTGGGGATACTTTTGCTGCATTAGGTCTTGACATTCCCATGTAAATTCAGGTCATCTCTTAGAATTCCATCTAATCTTGACCAATTTGATTCGACTTTGTCTGAGCTTCTGAACCTTCCAATCTAGAACTTCTATAGGTTCTTCGATAAAATGAAGTTTATCGTCGATACAAACTTCGTCTGGTGGGATAACTAGTGATTCATCTGACATTCATTTCTTAAGATTGGACACGTGGAATATGTTATGCACATTCCTAAGTTCACTTGGTAGATTAAGACGGTATGCAACTGGTCCAATTCGTTTTACAATCTCAAATGGTCCAATGAATCGAGGATTAAGCTTTCCTCTTTTACCAAATCTCACAATACCCTTCCAAGGAGATACCTTCAGAAATACTCTGTCACCAACTTGAAATTCCAATGGTTTTCTTCGAGTATCTGTGTAACTCTTTTGTCTGCTTCTTACAGCTTCGAGTCTCTTTCTGATCTGACCGATCTTGTCAGTCGTCTCTTGAATGATTTCTGGTCCTGTTAATTATCTTTCACCAATATCTGCCCAACACAGAGGTGGACTACACTTCCTTCCATACAGTGCTTCAAATGGAGCAGCTTTAATACTAGTGTGATAACTATTATTATAGGAGAACTCAGCTAATGGTAGATGAGTGTCCTAATTTCCACCAAAATCTATCACACATGCTCTCAATAGATCCTCCAATGTCTGAATGGTCCTTTCACTTTGGTCGTCTGTTTGTGGATGATACGCTGTACTCATGTCTAACCGAGTACCCATGGCTTCATGCAAAGATTGCCAAAATCTCAAGGTGAATCGGCTATCTCTATCAAATATAATCTAAATTGGTACACCGTGGCGAGATACCACCTCTTTGATGTATAAGTCAGCCAGCTTGTTCTTACTATACGTTTCTTTCATGGGCAGAAAATGTGCGGATTTTGTCAATCGATCAACTATTACCCAAATCATGTCGTAACCACTTGACGTTCGGGGTAGTTTTGTCACAAAATCCATAGCAATGCACTCCCATTTCCATTTTGGGATCACAGGTTGTTGTAGGAGTCCAGACGGTTTCTGGTATTCCGCCTTCACCTTGGAGCAAGTCATACATTTGTTCACATATGAAGCTATATAACCTTTCATATTAGGCCACTAGTAAAACTCTTTTACATCATGATACATTTTGTCGGATCCTGGGTGGATTGAATATCTTGACCTATGCGCCTCATCTAAAATCATTCTACGCAAGTCTCCGTACCTTGGAACCCATACTCGGTTTGCAAAATGCATCACGTTATCGGAGTCAGGTATCAACCCTCTGATCATTCCTTGTAGGCCTTCATTCTCCAAATTTTTGTCCTTTAATGCTTCAATTTGAGCGTCACGAATCTGAGTAATAAGATCCGAGTGTATGGTTAATTCTAACGCTCGCACTCGCAGAGGTTTTTCTCCTTCCTTTCTGCTGAGAGCATCTGCAACTACGTTGGCTTTGCCTGGGTGATATCTAATATCACAATCATAATCGTTTAATAATTCAACCTAACGTCGCTATCTCATGTTTAAATCCTTCTAATTAAAGATATGTTGTAGACTCTTGTGATCAGTGTATACAACACACTTGGTTCCATAGAGATAATGTCTCCAGATTTTTAGAGTGAAAATCGTCGCTCCTAATTCTACATCATGGGTGGTGTAATTCTTTTCATGTATTTTTAATTGTCTTGATGCGTAGGCAATCACTTTATCTTTTTGTATTAATACACATACAAGACCTGATCGGGAGGCATCACAATATACTACGAATCCGTCAGTTCCGTCGGGTAATGACAGAATGGGCGCACTACACATTTTTCTTTTCAACAATTGAAATGCTTCTTCTTGGTCGACACTCCACTCGTATTTTCTATCTTTACGAGTTAGTAGAGTTAATGGTTGTGCTATCTTTGAAAAATTTTCGATAAATCTACGATAGTAACCGGCTAACCCTAAAAATTGTCGCACTTCTGTTGGAGACTTGGGTGCTTCCCAATTTTTGATTGCTTCGATCTTAGTCAGATCCACATGGATACCCTTTTCATTAATAACATGTCCGAGGAATCGAACTTCTCGAAGCCAAAACTCACACTTGGAGAATTTTGTATACAACTTCTCTTTCCTTAGAATGATTAAAATGAGTCGAAGATGATGCTCATGTTCTTTCTTGGACTGTGAATATATTAGAATGTCGCCAATAAATACTATCACGAACTTATCCAAGTAGGGTTTGCAAACCCTATTCATAAGATCCATGAACACAGCAGGTACATTGGTTAGAACAAACGACATTACCAGAAACTCATAATGACCATAGCGCGTTCTAAAGGCTGTCTTCAGGACATCTTCCTCTGCTATCTGCAACTGATGGTAACCGGATCGCAAATCGATTTTTGAGTAGTAACTGGATCCTTGCAGCTGATCGAACAGATCATCGATTCTTGGTAATGGGTACCGATTCTTAATTGTAAGTTTATTTAATTCTCGGTAAACAATACACATTCTAAGTGATCCGTCCTTCTTTTTAACAAATAGGACCGGTGCTCCCCAAGTAGAAAAACTTGGTCGGATAAATCCTTTGTCTAATAACTCTTGCAATTGTTTTGACAATTCTTGCATCTCAGAAGGTGCTAACCAATACGGCGATCGAGCTACAGGTGCAGCTCTGGGCACTAGATCAATTTGAAACTTAATCTGCCTCTGTGGAGGTAAACCCGGTAAGTCTTCGGGAAATATTTCTGGGTAATCTCGCACAGTTGGAATATCTTTAACTTTCCGTTCCTCATTCTTGAGGTCGACAGCTTTTACTAAGAAAGCTGGATGTCCTTTACTTAAGTATCCATAGGCTTTCATAACATTAATAATCTTTAAGGAAGGCTTTCCTTTTTCTCCTTGGATAATTAAAACTCTACTGTTGAGTGTTGGTAAGCGTATAATCTTCTTGTAGCATATTACTTCAGCATGGTTCCGAGAAAGCCAATCCATTCCGATGACTACATCGAAACTTCCAAGCTCGACAGGTAATAAATCGATGCTAAAAAGACAATCATTAAGTTGTATAGTGCAATTCTTAATTACTTCACTAGATTCCATTTTCTTCCCGTTAGCTAGTTCAATGATGTATTTCTTATTTAGCTTACAAGGTTTTATACACAATAATGGCTCAAATTCTTTTGACATGAAACTTAAATCAGCACCGTGTCAAATAAAACGGAGGCATACTGATTATTAACAAGAAACGTACCGTTAACCACTGACAGCTCCTAACGCGCATCTCTAGCATTCATTTCAATGCCTCTCCTTCTGGCCTTAGACCCATTCAACTTCGAACAATCCCTCTTGAAATGCCCTACGACGCCGCATTCAAAGCAGGCATATTTTTCCCTGTTGCTTTAACATCAAGCTTAGTTCGGCAATTTTGATCTAGGTGTCCAAATTTATGACAACGAGTGCAAACTTTACATTCACCACTGTGAAGATATCCACACTTGTTACATTTCCCTTGAAATTCTTTGTTTAGTCTGCCATTACCAGAAGTCGCAACATACACCAGTTCAGATCCTTGACTGAAACCTTTCTTGTTATTCACTTGCTTTTTGGAACTTCCGAACCACTTTGTTTTCCCATCGAATGTCCTCCTTTCCATCTTGACAGTCTTCCTTTCATTCCCATTACTCCTTTTCCATACTCATCTTTCTTGATTAGCGTTCCACTACGTATTGCATCGTTAGTCAGTGAATGTGCAATAGTTATAGCACTCTGAATGGTGGTAGGGTTTGAGGCTGTAACATTGCTTCTTATCTAGGGTGTCAATCCCCAAATATACCTCTCGATCCGAACATATTCAGGTGTAACCATTCGTGGCACCAATCTGGCAAAATCGTTAAACCTAGAAGTGTAGGCTCGTATCTCAGCACCATCCATTGTGAGGTTCCAAAATTATGTCTCAATTTTCTGCAATTCATTTCGAGGGCAATACTCTCGAAGAACATCTCCTTCAGCTGTTCCCAAGTGATTTCATAAGCGTTTGCATCCCCTAAGATTTGGCATTGAGAGTTCACCAAGACAATTCTGCATCTTGGAAAGAACAGGTTGCGTACTTGACCTTCTGATCATCCGAGCAGTTACTTATGGCTATATCAGTCTCGATTTTCTCAATCCACCGAACAATATCTAGTCGTCCTTTAGCACCGGTAAAAGTTATTGGATTGCACCCTTGGAATGTCTTATACGAACATCCTTGAAGTTGTCCGCCTGATGAACTGCCTGGGTTTCCGTTCATACCAGAGCCATTGTTTGCACCAACACCAGAACCTATGTTGGAGTCGTTTCCCATTCCATTACCAACAATTCCATGTCCTTCTCCTGGTCCGGCAGCTATGTTAGCATCTTGTTGTTCTAGGGCCGATTTGACATGTTGGGCTATTAACTGGGCTAATTCTTCGGCGGTAGTTGGTCAATTGGCGTTTCCGCTTGATGACGTACTTCGCGTTCTAGGTGGCATGTTTTAACTTCCGCTATACAGGTAGGGAAAGAAGGGGGGTTTAGTTATCGTATGACATTCGAGACTTACTATAGTTGAATAGTTCATTAAACCAATTCACACATATATCAACATTTTCACAATTCAATAGTTAGATTTTTTTATAGATATATATCATAATAGCACCAAAATAACACGTTGTTCATTCATACATTAAGCACCCAAATCATAAGACAAGTCAACCACCAAAAGACAATTAGTTAGTGACCTACACCATTTACCATACTAAAACAAGTTTCCAGTTAATCAAAATACTCAAGCACTCCAGCTTGAACCCATCCTCTATCCTAGAAATGGTGCTCCACTACCAATATGCATCAGGTAAGAAATCATCATCATACAGAATGTGGCCACTGCCATGGCAGTCTCAACTCTCTCTCCCATCAGTACTGTCTGCTGCTAGGCCACCACTAACGCTGCTTTGGCAGCATCAGCCCTCTGCTCAGCCAGAGTCGGTCTGTTTCTAGTCTCTAAAAGGCTGATCTCCAGATCTGATACTCGGAAGTGGTTCTGACTCAGAGCACTGTCCTCTAGTAACCTCTCCTCCTAGATCGTCATCAATCTCCCATCCATAGCTTGGCCCACTTTGTCCTGCACTCTCAGTTTCTTCCTCATCACAAGTAGCTCCTTCTCATAACAAATGCATTGAGCTGTCAGAGTAGCCACCACACGCTCAATGGGCTCACCGTCAATAGAAATCCCACGAGGAGTGGTAGATGATTCCCCCACCTCAAAGGTGGAAGGGATCCCATCTCTCGAGGCCCATCCTCGCATAGCATTCATAATCCAACTCCATTGCTCATTGAGCAGTCTGGCCTATTTTGGAGTAAGCACTCCATCCATAACACCATCATCATCAATCGCTCTCCTCGACTCCCTCCGCTTCCTCCGCTCGTACACCAACCGAATTTTTGATGGGTGCTGCATGGAAGTGATGGGTGCGACGGGTGTCACTGCCGTCGGAATCTGACTCTCTACACCTGACTGATCATCACCCTGAGCCTGACCCTTTAGCTTATCATCAGCCTGAGCCTTAGGAATCGGCTCAAGAGCAGCTGCAACGGGTGCATGATCCTCATCGTCGGACTCAGATATCCAACCGTTTGCCGAGTCCCCCATGCCCGGGTAAAAGGTAGCCGCAAATGAAGGCTGAGAAGGGTGATACCAAGGCATGGTGGATGCGGGTAATGACGGACCCTCAGTACTGCTGCTAATTTCTGGTATATCCTTCCTGTTCACCCGATTAGACATCTACAGAAGAATAGTACACCTGTACTTATTAATCTAACATAATGTGCTATCTTATTCAAAACCAAGCAAATAATTAAGGTCTTTGTATCGGTTATATTTAAGTTAACATTACGCTTTTACCTGGCGTAACACTCGGGAGATGGAAATGTCTTTGGAATCGTAAAAACTTTTAAAGGTTATAGTCTAGATTTTTCTCTTTTTAGAAAACTTTTCTAGTTCGCTATAACCATTGGCTCTGATACCAACTTCTGTCACACCCCGAATATCGCAGCGGAAAGTCACGTGGCGTGGTGTTAACGGAAGTTGGAAATATTCCAACGGTCATAGTCAAACGTTAATATTTAATAAGTTGATTACTCTTGTATAGCAAGAAATTCAAGCTTAATTACAATAACATGTTTAGTTTATGAAACGACAAGTTTTGTTATCACAAATCCTGAACAGTAGTCAACCCTAAAACGTTTGGCCTTCAAAAACACATTTCCATCATTTCTAACCGAGCGTACCTACAACCCTGAAAAGCATGAAAAATAGTGGTCAACACAAAGTTGGTGAGCATTTGAGTTTTACAATTTACAAACATTTGGTTTTCCAAGAAAATGATATGATGTAGCGAGGTATAATATACTCAACATAGACTAGCTAGGTACTATAATTAATTCAGGTGATAAGTCCATAATCAAGCCAAGAAACATGTCGCTGCCCCACAACAGTCCAAATATATAAACTCCCTCGCTACAACCTGACCAGTGCGACTGATCGCGAGAGCGGGCCCTTCTAACTCGATAGATCTACCAATATAGTCTGCGGCCTCCCCAAGGTTAATGATTATGGGGGGATTTAGAGCTCAACAGTATACATCTATACTATTGACTCAACTTATACCATCATAACATTTATTAATCTCGTTTTACCCATCATATATATAAATAATTAAGCAATCATGCTTTTCCCCCAAAACAGTTTAAAGAAACAACAATTAAAATGGAGCCGAAGAACTCACCTTCGTACGCGATCAAATATCAGATTTAAGCGTCTTGTACCGTTCTTATCAAGATCCTAACCGTGGAAAACTTAATTTTAATAATCGAAAAGCTTGTTTAAAAGAATGCTGTTCACCCAACTTATTTGACTTTTTAACAGTAAAAACACTTTTTAAAGTGTTTGCAGGAGTTTTTAAGAAATCTTTTTATTTTGTCCAACAATCCTCATTCATCCAAAGGTTCCTCTTATGACATTATGTACAACCTTTTACATTCATCCAAAATTCTAGCTTATTACTCTTGTAAGATATGTTAACTAATCTTTCCATCTATACATTCAAACATACATACGAAATCCTATACATACATCCATACACAATCTTATAAACCCAAAACATACAAAATAATAAAATTTTCATCAACTAAAACCATCTAAACATGCATTTTCAGATTATAACCCATTTCAAAAGAAAACCATTTCATCAAAACATCAACTTTCAAGAACATTAAGCGGGTGAACTAGGGTTCATCAAGATCTCCATCTTGATCACCCATACATGAATAAATAAAGACAAGTTAACCCAAACAAGTATACCTTAAGCCTAAACCAACGATCTCTAGTGTTAGCTCAAGAGTCTTCGAGACCCGATTACACCTTCAAGCTCCAAACTCAACTTTACTCGAAAATCCTCTCGTTTAGACTCGAATAGGAGAATAGGAAGCTTCCTTATGGTGTTTACGAAAACCAAATGAAGTGTAGAGGGAGGCGTGGCGACCGAAGGTGATGGGGTGACGGGTTGGTGTCTCGGTGGGGATGATGGTCGCAAACGGTGGGGTGGCAGCTGGTGGTTGCCGGCAATCGCGAAGATGGTGCGGTGGCAGGTGGCAGTTGGCGGTCGCGAGGGGGGTGGAGGTGGTTGTTGCCGATTGGTCTCGGCGATGGAAAGGGGGAGGCGGATGGTGGTTTCGATGGTGAATGGTGGTTGTGGTTGGTGGCTGTGGTGATCTCGGTGGAGGAAGGGAAGGTGGCGGTGGTTCTTGGTTGAGGGAGGGGAAGAGGGAGCCGATGGGGAGAGGAAGAGGAAGAGGGAGGAAATGTAAAAGGGTTGAGTATTTGTGTGTGTTAGTGTATGTGTGATGCAAGGGTTATAATGGGTTAGGCTAGCATGTGTTGTCATCCATGTATATAACCCACATATAATATAATCATTAGTTTTATTATTATTATTATTATTATTATTATATTATTATTATTATTATTATTATTATTATTATTTTATTATTATTATTATTATTATTATTATTATTATTATTATTATTATTATTATTATTATTATTATTATTATTTGTTTCGAACGGTTAACCGACAACGAGGTTCGGTAGAAACGTTGGTCTAAGATTCAGATAGTCAATCTCGACAGATATAATAAATAAATTGTCTTATTAGACTGAGTCGGACCGGAGGTGACCTGATTTTCACCGGGTGCCACACATTCCAAATTTGTAAGTTTTGTAAAGTGCATAATCACAAGTTGCTGGCAGAGAAGGATATGCACCTTGTACGTTCTAATCGGAAGTAGTCTTACGTACAAGAAAAGATGATTTATGATTTGGCAACCCTTAATTTAGGTCATGTGAAGGAATTTAATGTGATGAAGATTAAATATGGCGGCTTTGAGCATTTGGTGTGACGATAACTGAGTGTAAGAATTTTAAAAGTAAGTTAAACTGCTACATCGGGGAATATGATGCTGAAATGATTGTTCAAAGGTTGCTTAGAAATAAAAAGTATCTCCCTGACTATTCATTTGAAATATAGTTGATGAAAGGGTACATTGACCAGGTTGTTTTGGGCTGATGAAGAATGAAAGAGGAACTATGTTGCATTTAGAGATGTCATTTCATTTTATGCAACTTTCAATACCAACAAGTATGTATGTTTTAAATTGATAATTGTGCTTTCTTAATGTATTGCGTATTTGATATTATTGTTTGTAATTTCATTTTTTTTTTGTAGATACAAAATGGTTTTTGTCCCATTTACCGGCATTGATTGTGACCTCTCGTATTTTTCTAGTTAACGTTTGTTTAACGTCGTTATCTCTTGTAAGGGTTATTTATTTTGGGTTATTAATGCAAGTACGAGGTTTCATTTGTAAGTTCTTGATGAAATTAAACAATTGGATAATTAATAATAACAATAATAATAATAATAATAAAATGATAAAATAATGTTAATAAGTATTAAAATTATTATTAATAAAAGAAAAATAAGTTTTATAAATTTAAAAACTTGTAAATATATGACTTGTACATAAAATAACAAAAATATAAACTACAAGGGCTAAACTGTAATTAATTTAAATTGAAACTTAAACTTTGGTTTTAAATTAACAAAACATAAACCGTAGGGACCAAATGTGTAACATTTTAAAACCCAACCCCCATCCCCGTATTTCCGGCGACTACTCCGGCCGCTCTCCGGCCAAACTCCGGCGGCCCTTAAACCCATTAACAACCCATTTTCAACCCTGAAAATTTTAACTAACCTGTTACTAAGTATGTTTCGAGCTCAGGACCATGATTAATTCGAAATTAACCAGCAATTCATTAAGCTTTCGATTCGAAACCGAAACTCATTAAAGTTTCAACCCGTTTGCACATTAAATTGCTATATTATTGAAATTAAATGAATATAAACGTTTCTCGAATCATTTCGAAGTCATTAGAGTGTTCAATTGCACCTGAAACAGCCTTGCATTCAATCGAAACAACTTGAAACGGCCGACCATAATGTTGTAGCCGTTGGACATCAATTCGATCGAATTAACACTATAAAACAGAGGACTAATGCTATCGACATCTCCTTATTACTATCTAAGCACCCAATTTCATCAAACACACACACACTCATCGAATTACTCAATCAAGAGCAGCGCCGACTTGTCCGAACATAAGACCATCAAGAACAACATAAAACAGGTAATTAAGGGTGTCTTTGAGTCGATGTTACATGGGGAAGAAAAGCCCCAAGGTTAATTTCTGATTCAACCTTGAATTGAGGTTCAATTAGACGGATTTCGAACTAGGGTTCTTGAACCCAATTTGGGAAATTTCCGGAAAAAGGCTTTTAAAAATAAAATTTCATTTCATAACACCAGTTGGGCCTTAGCCGAACCGGTTTAAAACAAAGGAGGCTAGGCAGGAGGTCCCGAGTTCGACCCCGGCCCCCTGCCAATATTTTTTTAAAAGGTTTTATTTAACTTTTAAATTTCAGGAAATATTCTAAATATTATTATTAACTATATAAAAATCTTTTTTAATCATTTTATTTGAAATTCACCCTAGAAATTCTTATTCTTATATTTTAAAAATTATAAAACAAACAAGAAGTGTTATAAAACACCATTGATGACTATAATATGTACAATCATTAACTATTGATAGTCTGGCGACGTCATAGATCTATGGGCCTGACAAGCCTACTTTGTGTTAAACCAAGTACACTTAGCTAATCGTTTAATCTTGTAATCTTGTAATCTGTCAAGGTTTGATTGTTACATTTGTTCATCCATCCCTAGTTACTTTATTCAATAGCCTATGACATAGATTGCCATCTTTTATATATATTTATGTATGAAAACTATGAAAAACTCACCAACATTATGTTGACCTTTTAATTTTAACATGTTTCAGGAAATGATACTGTTAGCATGCCTTGAAGACTTACATACATCTAGGATTGGACCTAGACTAAAATAAAAGACATTGATCATTTTATGACTTTGAATTTCTTGTGTATTGTTGGATGTTTGAACTTGCTCTATTTCTTTATTGTACGTCATGAATATTGATCTTTAATAATATTGTCATTTTAAAACTAGCATTGTGTGGCATGAACAATCTTAACCCTCACATCTCGACGTTTCTGCCGTTAAGGTTGGGGTGTGACAGATTGGTATCAGAGCCCATAACTATAGGGATTTAGGTTATTTGAAATGGTGGCCTAGACTATGGTTAAACTAGGGACCCTTTACATGACATTTGCTATGATCTTGTAAGTATGCTTATATGCCTATTATGAAGCATGATCAATTCGTTATGTGCTACTTGTTTACATTTAGCAATAGTGCCTTAGGAATATGCCTTGGACCTTGTAAACCCCAACTTTCTAATCCTCTTCCTATGCCTTTACGTTCTACAGTGCCTAATCCTTTCTTAATCTTATTCTCGACTATGTGTGGAAAACTACGCATCTTATCGAGTGGAAAATTCTTTGGACGATACGTCTAAATCTTGAAAAAAAAATCTCTTCGAGGTTTTAATTCTGATAGCCTTAGGGAAGTGTGTGACACATAAACATCTGTATTCTGGATTTCCTGGCAAAAGGCCCTCGGCCTAAGGCAAGCATTTCGTATAAATCTAATTGCGAGACCTGTTATGCTTACCTGGGGATTTCTGGGATGAGTGCTAAATTATGGTCAACATACACATCTTCCTCGAGGTAATTGGGGTTAAGTCACCTCGATGTATCTATGTTCTCATTGGCTATGTGGTACCAAATGGAACCATCCTGGCTGTATATAAAATATCTAAAATTCATGTTTTTCTTTAAACTGATTATTTCCGAATACTAATATTTCCTTTATTTATCTTATAGAATGTCTCGTCATCAAGGAAAGAGTGCTACCTCCGATCGTAAACTCGCTGCAATGATCGCTCGGCAAATGGCTGTTGTACTTCCGACATTGGTTGCTGAACTTAGCAGCACCTTAATGGTCAACAATAACAACACCAATGGAAACAATGGTGGTGGTGACAACAATGTTCAAGGGGAAAATAGCAACAACCAAGGTGGAAATAACCGCACCTGCACATTCAAGCATTTCAACTCGTGCAAACCCACTAACTTTAGTAGAAAAGAAGGAGCCACTGGACTTCTCGAGTGGTTTGAAAGTATGGAAAATACGTTTATAGTCAGCGAGTGTCCTGATGAACTCAAGGTCCGCTATGCTGCAAGTGTCCTTCAACAACGGGCATTCACGTGGTGGAATAGTGAGAAAAGGAACTGAGGGACTGAAGTTGCCTTGGCGTTTCCTTGGGAAGAATTTAAGGACATAATGATCCAAAAGTTCTGCCCGAGGAGTGAATTACAAAAGCTGGAGGAAGAATCCTGGAACCTCAAGCAAGATAGTGGCAACCACTTGGCTTATTCCACTCGGCATCATGAACTGAGCATGCTCCTACCTCACATGGTGGATACCATGGCCCGTA
This sequence comes from Flaveria sonorensis, assembly GCA_025506505.1. NCBI lineage: Eukaryota > Viridiplantae > Streptophyta > Magnoliopsida > Asterales > Asteraceae > Flaveria > Flaveria sonorensis. Next base: position 48,619,780 of record CM046423.1, read on the forward strand.
ACATCGAGAAGTTTATTAAGGGGGTACTACCTCAAATTCAAGATGCCGTGGTGGGTAGTAGGCCCACAACTTTGGAGGAGGCGATTAATATCACCGCCTAGCTCACTGAAAACCATATTAGGGCTGTTACTTTAACGGTGAAAGGTGCCAAGACTGTTGTGAAGGTGACTCCCGAGGCTACAAAGGAGGTGAAGGCCGAGTCCTCTTTCAAAGGCAAGAAGCGCAAGTTCACACCGGCTCGTAATTACGCAGTGACAGCACCAAATGCCCCTCAAAGGCAAGCTGTCATTGCAAATCAAGCCCCCGTGGCGAGGGCTTATACCGGGCCGCACCCGATGTGCAATACTTGCAAGTACCATCACGCGAGTAACACTACTTGCCGAGTTTGCTCATTGTGCGGGAAGTATGGGCATCTGGTGGCTACTTGCCTTCATGCTCCGAGCAATGCTGCTTTGGTGACTAATCAAGCCTGCTATAACTATGGCAAACCTGGACATTTTCATCCACAATGTCCTCGCAATGCTGGAACAGTGCCACTGGCTCGAGGAAGGGCTTTCAATATCAATGTCAACCAAGCTCAAGCCAACAACAATATGGTGAATGGTACGTCATTAATTTCCTTTAATCGTCCTTTTATCTTGTAAAATCCCTGCCTGCTGTCCATGTGCCAATAATAGTTTATTATTTGAGCAGGTATGTATCTTGTAAATAGTAGATATGCTTCTGTACTTTTTGATTCGGGTGCGGATAAGAGTTTTGTATCTTTAGAGTTCGAGCCTATTCTTTCTAAGCCACGTTCTAATTTAGAAAGATCCTTTACGGTCAAAGTAGCAGATGGCAAGTCTATCGAAGTCGGCGTCGTGATACGCGATTGCATCTTAAGTCTTAACGAGCACGACTTTCTCATCAACCATATTCCAATGCAACTGGGGAGCTTTGACATTATTATCGGCATGGATTGGTTAGCCAAGCAACATGCGGAAATCATATGCTTCGAGAAGTATATCCGAATTCCCTTACCATCGGGTGATACCCTAAAGGTCTTTGGGGAAAGATCATCCCAAGGACTCAAACTCATGTCTTGTATCAAGGCCCGAAAGTGCTTAAGTAAAAACTACATAGCTTTTATGGCGTACGTAGTCAACACGAAAGCCAAGGGGAAGGAACTGAAGGATATCCCTGTCGTATGAGATTTTCCTGAGGTATTTCCCAAGGATCTTAGTGGGTTACCTCCAATTCGAGAAGTTGAGTTTAAAATCAATCTAATTCCTGGTGCGAATCCCGTGGCTAAGTCACCTTATCATCTTGCACCGTCGGAAATGCAAGAACTAGCTAGTCAACTGTAAGAGTTGACCGATAAGGGTTTCATTCGACCTAGCTCTTCACCATGGGGTGCACCCATGCTGTTTGTGAAAAAGAAAGATGGTTCTTTCCGTATGTGCATCGACTACCGGGAACTCAACAAGCTCACTATCAAGAACCGATATCCTCTTCCTCGAATTGATGATCTTTTCGATCAACTTCAAGGAGCTACATAATTCTCAAAGATTGATCTACGTTCTAGATATCATCAATTATGTGTTCACGACAACGACATTCCAAAGACCGCGTTTCGTACTCGATATGGACATTATGAGTTCATGGTTATGCCTTTTGGCTTTACTAATGCACCTACTGTCTTCATGGATCTCATGAATCGAGTATGTAAACCGTATTTGGATAAATTCGTGATCGTATTCATTGATGCCATTCTTATTTATTCCAAGACAAAGGCCGATCATGAGTCGTATTTACGTCAAGTTCTCGATCTTTTGAAGAAGGAACAATTATATGCCAAATTCTCCAAGTGTGATTTCTGGCTCGAAGAAGTCCAATTCTTAGGACACGTGGTGAATAGCCAAGGAATTCACGTTGATCCTGCAAAAATAGAGGCCGTGAAGAATTGGTGTGTTTCCACGACCCCAACCGAGGTTCGTTCTTTTCTGGGTTTAGCGGGTTATTACCGTAGGTTCATTGCAAACTTTTCGAAGATTGCGAAACCGCTTACGGTGCTAACTCAAAAGAATAGACTTTTTGAGTGGGGACCCGAACAGGAAGATGCGCTCGAGACTTTGAAACACAAACTGTATAATGCTCCTATCTTAACTCTCCCCGATGGAAACAATGACTTCACCGTATATTGTGATGCGTCTAGTCAAGGCCTTGGTTGTGTTCTCATGCAACGAGGTAAAGTCATAGCTTACGTGTCAAGGCAATTGAAGGTTCATGAAGTGAACTACACAACTCATGATCTCGAACTTGGTGCAGTGGTATTTGCTTTGAAGATCTGGCGGCATTATCTCTATGGGACGCAATGTATAGTCTACACCGATCATAAGAGCCTCCAACACGTGCTTAATCAAAAGGACTTCAACATGAGACAAAGACGTTGGGTTGAACTAATTAACGACTACGACTGTGACATTCGCTATCATCCTGGAAAAGCGAATGTTGTAGCCGACGCGCTGAGTCGTAAGATCCACAACAAGACTGTCTCGCTTCAAGAAATCCGAGATCGAAGGCAATGGTTTGACACATTAGGGGAGTTTGACACTGAGATTCGTGTGGATGTTAACGATGCCACTATCATGCTTCAAAACATAAGGATTGATAGTGATCTCGAGTTTCGCATCCGCTAGGCTCAACAAGTGGCGTTAACCGAAGAAGGGAAAGATGAAGATTTGGCATTTAACGTTTGGTCACAACTGGAGACAAAACCGAATGGCATGTGGTATTTCCTAAATCGAATTTGGATCCCGAATCATGATAATCTCCGACACTTCATCATGAACGAAGCTCATCAAACCCGATATTCTATTCATCACGGGTCCGATAAGATGTACATGGATCCGCGTGGCCAATATTGGTGGCCGGGAATGAAGAAAGATATCGCGTCTTATGTTTCTAAGTGCCTCACATGTGCAAGAGTCAAAGCCGAACATCAATGGCCTAGTGGTCTACTTGAACAACCTGAAATCCCTATATGGAAATGGGAACACATATCCATGGATTTCATAACCAAGTTACCACGTACCTCTCGTGGCCATGATAGTATATGGGTGATCGTTGACAGTTTGACCAAAACGGCACATTTCATACCAATACGAGACACTTACAAGGTTTCAAGATTGGCTCGTATTTACATCGATGAAATTGTGAGTCTTCATGGCGTGCCGTTGCACATTATCTCTGATCGCGATGCTCGTTTTACTTCACACTTTTGGTCTTCGATGCAAGAACTTTTGGGTACTCAACTGGATTTGAGCACGGCTTACCATCCTCAAACGGACGGTCAAACCGAGAGAACAATCCAAACCCTTAAGGACTTGCTGCGTCTTTGTGTCCTTGATTTTGGTGGTGACTGGGATACGCATATGCCTTTAGCGTAATTTTCGTATAACAATAGTTATCACTCGAGCATCAAGATGGCACCATTCGAGGCTTTATATGGTCGTAAATGCTGTTCTCCGATCTGTTGGACTGACATTGGTGAGAATCTCATCACTGGTCCTGAACTTATTCAAGAAACGACCGACAAAGTCTCCAAAATCCAAAATAACCTTGAGGTGGCTAGAAGTCGTCAAAAGAGTTATGCCGATAAAAGACGCAAACTGTTGGAATTTCAATTCGGCGACATGGTTCTTCTCAAAGTCTCTCCATGGAAGGGTGTTGTTCGCTTTGGAAAGAAGGGTAAGTTAGCCCCACGTTTTGTAGGACCTTTCAAGATTCTGAAAAGAATTGGGAAAGTGGCTTACAAACTGGAACTACCTTTCGAACTTAGCGGGGTTCATCATGTCTTCCATGTCTCAAACCTAAGAAAATGCCTGGCTGATGAAAATTTGCATGTCCCTTTGGAGGAAATCCAAATTGACGAGTCATTGCATTTCGTTGAGAAACCTGTCGAGATCATGGACCGAACGTTGAAGAAGACCCGTACATCTACTACACCGATCTTCAAAGTCCGTTGGGAAAACAAACGTGGAGCTGAGTTCACTTGGGAACGCGAGGATCATATGAGAAAGAAATACCCTCATCTTTTTTGCTTAGACTTGTCTTTAATTTCGGGACGAAATTCCTTAAAGTTGGAGAGATTGTGACCTCTCGTATTTTTCTAGTTAACGTTTGTTTAACGTCGTTATCTCTTGTAAAGGTTATTTATTTTGGGTTATTAATGCAAGTACGAGGTTTCATTTGTAAGTTCTTGATGAAATTAAACAATTGGATAATTAATAATAACAATAATAATAATAATAATAAAATGATAAAATAATGTTAATAAGTATTAAAATTATTACTAATAAAGAAAAATAAGTTTTATAAATTTAAAAACTTGTAAATATATGACTTGTACATAAAATAACAAAAATATAAATTACAGGGGCTAAACTGTAATTAATTTAAATTGAAACTTAAACTTTGGTTTTAAATTAACAAAACATAAACCGCAGGGACCAAATATGTAACATTTCAAAACCCAACCCCCCATCCCCGTATTTCCGGCGACTACTCCGGCCGCTCTCCGGCCAAACTCCGGCGGCCCTTAAACCCATTAACAACCCATTTTCAACCTTGAAAATTTTAACTAACCGGTTACTAAGCATGTTTCGAGCTCAGGACCATGATTAATTCGAAATTAACCAACAATTCATTAAGCTTTCGATTCAAAACCAAAACTCATTAAAGTTTCAACCCGTTTGCACATTAAATTGCTATATTATTAAAATTAAACGAATATAAACGTTTCTCTAATCATTTTGAAGTCATTAGGGTGTTCAATTGCACCTGAAACAGCCTTGCATTCAATCGAAACAACCTGAAACGGCCGACCATAATGTTGTAGCCGTTGGACATCAATTCGATCGAATTAACACTATAAAACAGAGGGCTAATGCTCTCGACATCTCCTTTTCACTATCTGAGCACCCAATTTCATCAAACACACACACACACTCATCGAATTACTCAATCAAGAGCAGTCGCGACTTGTCCGAACATAAGACCATCAAGAACAACATAAAACAGGTAATTAAGGGTGTCTTTGAGTCAATGTTACATGGGGAAGAAAATCCCCAAGGTTAATTTCTGATTCAACCTCGAATTGAGGTTCAATTTGACGGATTTCAAACTAGGGTTCTTGAACCCAATTTGGGAAATTTCTTGAAAAAGGCTTTTAATTTTTTTTTTATTTCATAACACCAGTTGGGCCTTAGCCCAACCTGTTTAAAACAAAGGAGGCTAGGCAGGAGGTCCCGAGTTCGACCCCGGCCTCCTGCCAATATTTTTTAAAAGGTTTTATTTAACTTTTAAATTTCAGGAAATATTCTAAATATTATTATTAACTATATAAAAATCTTTTTTAATCATTTTATTTGAAATTCACCCTAGAAATTCTTATTCTTATATTTTAAAAATTACAAAACAAACAAGAAGTGTTATAAAATACCATCTATTATCAACTTGAAATTGTAAAAAATCTCATCTAATTTTTAAATAATTTTAATTTAATGAATTCTTATTGTTATAAAATTTAGTTACAAAATTGGTTTGTATATATTTTAAGAAGATAAATATATGTACATATTTAGAATGTACACGTATTGTGATGATTAGTTTAATCTTTTAAATCTATAAAATTACTATTTTATTAAATAGTAAATAACAACCATTTGATAATAAAAGTTTAACTTTTATTAATAATGGTAAACATTAAATTCTTATTTAAATTATTTAATTACCCAAAATAATAATAACTTACATCTATTTATTAACATGAAAACCATGGACAAATGATTTATAAGTATAGCACCAAAATCACTATGATTAACTTATTACGACGTTCCATTTAGGTTGAACGTAATCGAATCCTCGGCATCTTATACAAGACTTCTTACTTGTTATCCTTATTAGTCATGTGAGTTTTTCCATACCCATTTTATATATATTCACACTTTGGGGTGAAACATGTTAACCTTATGATAAATGCACTTGTAAACTCGTTTGAATCTTGTAAACACTTGGGCAATTCTTCTTATTTGTCGTGGTTAGTTGAACTCTTGTAATTACCATGTGATGACTATAATATGTACAATCATTAACTATTGATAGCCTGGTGACGTCATAGATCTATGGGCCTGACAAGCCTACTTTGTGTTAAACCAAGTACACTTAGCTAATCGTTTAATCTTGTAATCTTGTAATCTATCAAGGTTTGATTGTTACATTTGTTCATCCATCCCTAGTTACTTTATTCAATAGCCTATGACATGGATTGCCATCTTTTATATATATATTTATGTATGAAAACTATAGTAAACTCACCAACATTATGTTGACCTTTTAATTTTAACATGTTTTAGGAAATGATACTGTTAGCATGCCTTGAAGACTTACATACATATAGGATTGGACCTAGACTAAAATAAAAGACATTGATCATTTTGTGACTTTGAATTTCTTGTGTATTGTTGGATGTTTGAACTTGCTCTATTTCTTTATTGTACGTCATGAATATTGATCTTTAATAATATTGTCATTTTAAAACTAGCGTTGTGTGGCATGAACAATCTTAACCCTCACATCTCGACGTTTCCGCCGTTAAGGTTGGGGTGTGACATTGATAATCACTTTCGTAATGTTACATTTGGTGCTGGACTGCAGTCATCTGAATCATCTGAATCGTATAAATGGTTCACATGGTCGTCAGCCTAAAGTTGTTGTCACTGATCAAGATCCGGCTATGAAGATAGTTATTTAAAGCATCTTTAATGATAGCTGGCATAGGTTATGTATGTGGTATATTATGAAAAAGGTTGCTGACAAGGTATAGATTGATGCGTTATTATTCAGTTTGCTTTTGCGTTATTATTTGTATATGTATGCATGAATTAGTGGATATACTATCCGTGATTTTATCCTACTATCTGCGTGAATTAAGTACACTTGATACTTGATCCATTTTGTTTATGTGTTATTATGTTGTCTATGTATGTGTGATTATAGATATTCTTTATGCATGATGAATCCAATTATTGCGTATTATTGAACCCCTTTGCGTGATTAATGCTATTCTTTATACGTAGAAATTAATTATGCTTGCCTAAAAAGAGTATCTTTTTTGTTTTTGTAGGTTGGTGTTGCGTTGTGCGATAATGAAGATTTCAAAAGGAAAATATGTAGTATAGTATGGACAGATTGTATCAGTCCTTATGTTTTTGATAGGTAGTGGTTAAATTTAATCCACGAATTTAAACTTACATGCAATAATTGGCCGTCAGATGTTTTTGATATGAGATCAATGTGGATTCATACATTCAACCGTGATGAGCCTATGTCTGGTCTCATGCGAACAACCTCTCGGTCTGAAAGTGAGAATCACTTGTTTTGTCAGGTTGCAAACTTCCAATTGACTCTTGTTGAGTTTTTTAATCACTATGACACTACAATAGAAATTCAAAGACATAATCAACAGAAAAACAACCATGAATCCCGATACACCTTTCCGGATCTATGGTCAGAGTTTCCTCTTGAAGAACAAGCAGCAAGAATTTTTACAAGGGCCATATTTAATGATGTTTAAGAAGAAATTTATGCTGCTTCTGAGAAGTGTATGTCTTTTAATGTCAACCGAAGGAGAGTATTCTAAGATTATGTTTAAAGATTTTGATGCCTATGGTGATAGATTATTGGAGGTAAGTTTATAATTAGCCCTTGCATTATTTTAAAATGTTCATAGTTAACCGTTGCATTATTTCATTAAGCTTTGCATAATAACTTATTTGTTGTTCTGTTGTTGTTAAATAGGTTTTTTTTCAAAAAATATAATCTAAGTGTATCATGCAGTTTTAAAATGTTTGAGCGTTATGGCTTTTTGTGTTGTCACATTTTTTATGTTTTTAAGATGTTCCAAGTTCATGAGTTTCCTGATAAATATATTAGTAAATATTGGACAAGGAATGCGGTTAGCAACACCACAAAGTATTTACGTGTAATGGAAGATATTGACAACGAGCACTCTCGGGAAATTGATAAAGTCGCTCGTGAGATACAACATGCTACAGAATATTATAAATCGACTAGCCCCTGATCTTGATGCTTTGAGTCTTGTAAATGATGAGTTGAGGTGATTGATGTTAAAGGCTGAAGAAGATTGTCTCAAATTACCTCCTCAAATTAGGAAAGACATGTATGCGTCTGTTGTTGGTTTTAATCAACCAACAGATGCTACTGTACGTGCACCTGGTGGAATTCGAAATAAAGGTCGCGGATCTCACAAAAGGATAAAATCGAAGGAAGAAAAAGCACTTAGTCATTCTGGTAAGAGACACAGGTCGTGTCATATTTATAGGGAAGTGGTCATGATAGGAGAACGTGAACCAGTGGATCAGGTACAACAGAAGGGAGTGGAACACATTAAAGAGACTCTTGCGTTATTATAGAAAACTCTTGCGTCATTACTTATAGCGTTAGCGTTATTATCATATAAGCTTTGCATTATTATGTTTACAGTATTGCATATTTTTATAATTTTTATACTTCAACCTTGCCTTATTATATATTAACTAACTATTAACTCTCTTGCGTTATTACCAGTGTGTGCTTTAGACAATGTGAAAAATGATGCAACAAACTTTCATTAGTAACATTCAAAAAGAGCGTTTACGTTATTCCATAACCATCACCATTACCATCACCACCATCACCATCACCATCACCACTACCATCACTATCACCCCCATCACATACTCCTCCAAGATGTCATCAGACCCCTTTTTCTTGTTGTCCATGTTTGATAGAAGGGTTTTACATGCATCGTTAACAATCTGACAAAGAAGCTTATCACACTATACTTGAACTCCATGTGGGCGATGGACTGGGATTTGAAGTTTGAATCAGGCTTCAGAATTGGAAATAGCCTATAATTGTTGACTTTTTTTTTTTTAAATTCCCCCTGTTTTTTTAACACATAATTTTTTCATATGACATTATGTTTTAAAAAAAAATACACCATAAAAACGAGCATTTTATCCTCTTTAATATGAGTATAGTATTGCTATACTTTTTTTAAAAAAAACAATATTTAAAAAAAAAAGTCTATGTGTTGTACGTATAACTTGCGTATTATTCACTGCTTAATTATCAACACGACTTACGTAATTATCATATAACTTGCGTAATTATAAATATAACTTACGTAATTATTTTTATAACATGAGTAATTTTACTTTGCGTAATATCAAAATATATCTTGCGTAATAATACATATAACTTGCGTAATTATGTACGTTATATGCATAATTGTGACGTGGACAAAACTACCCCTCCACCAGAAAACATGTGTCGCGTCCTTGTGACTTCGTACGCTTTACACGAAAATTACACTTTGTATAGTAACCGACCCATATATATATATATATATAATCCTGTTATCGTACACAAAGTTTGGCATGTCACATCACATTCTTCACTGGTATGGTATTTAAAATATTTTTGCTTTTAACAAACTACTATTTTTAAACATTAAAACCATTTGATGTTAAAGCTGGGGTATAATTAGAAAAGAGTTTCGGGGATGGCTGTGTAATAGTATAGTGCATCTTCAGAAGAATCTTGATGTACTTACCAGCCAATTTTATTGACCTTGAAACCTGCTTACCAAATGAAGAACTCATGCATTACTAAATCACATAATATTTAAGTAAACTTCGTTTTTGCTCCTTGTTGTTCGGTTAAAATAACGCTTTTCATCTAAAGATTTTAAAATCTTGATTTTACTCCTTGTGGTATTTAATTTTTCTCAATTAAATCCAACCCACTAACACAATTAAACAATTCTGTTAAATACAAGGGTTTTATTGTCTTTTAACATGTAATGACTAATTATGTAACAAACTCAAACTAAAATGGGTTATTGTGTAATTTTATTAAATACCCATTTATCAAAAAAAGAAAAACAGTACAGAAACCAACCTCTACCACATTCATCCATCGCACCACGGCGCCACCACCGGACTCCCTTAATTACCTCGCCACCACCATCGCTTCGACACCACCATCGCACCAACACTAGTGGTTTCAAACCCTAACCATTTTCAAACCTTTGAATCGCTCCAACACCACTATCGTACCAACACCACCAGCTAAAATCACCACCCGCAGCACCTCATCTACCAACACCATTAAGCGCCAATGCCATTACCTCCATAGCTTTTACATCGCCATCCAAATCCCATCACCACCGCAGCACCACTGCTTTTACATGCCAAGTCGCCAAACCTAATATGAAAATCAACACTTGAATGAAACCCTAATCGCGTTTGAAAACCTAATCATGTTTCAGAAGTTTGTTTTTGGGCAAAACAAGTAATCAGAAGGGATCTGGGTTCAGATTGAAGGTGGTTCGCAGAATTGGGTTAAACAACAGTGGGGATTTAGGTTCGGATCGCTGATGGTGGTAGGTGATGGTAGATGTTGAGATGGATTTGATTTGGATGGGTTTGTGGTGTTTGCCCGCCGGAGATGAAGGTGTGGTGGTGATGGATGTCCGGAGGAGATGAAAGTGTGGTGGTTTTTGTTGTGGTGGGGTGGGGGTGTTGATCGATGATAGTGCGTGGATGATGATGGATGATGATAATGGTGTATGGATGGATGGGAGAGAGAGTGACATTTACACAAGTAGTCCCTTTATTAGTTTTAGAATTTACCCAATTAGTCCTTAAACATCAAAAAGACCTAAATGCCTTTGTTTTTAACAGAATTGTTTAACGGTGTTAGTGGGTTGGACTTAATTGAGAAAAATTGAAAACCATAGGGAGTAAAATCAAGATTTTGAAACCTTTGGATGAAAAAACGTTATTTTGACCAAAACACAGGGAGCAAAAACGAAGTTTACTCTAATATTTATGTTTTTCAACCTCTACTAACCAAATATTCATGTTTAACTAGTTTTAGTTACTCATGTATACACGAGTTCAGTAAATAAAGTATTAAATATATAGATTTTATTAATGATTAAATGATATTTTTAAAATAATATATAAGTGAAATTACGTATTAGTAAAGATATAATAAGTAATAAAATAACGATACCAACTTTTTAATTTTTTTTTAAACTAAATATTTTGTTTCAAAACAAACCGTATTGTAAAAAAATTTATTATTATAACTCCCAAATTTATATCATTTTTTATCTATAAATATATTTCTTTTTGAAAACCCAATTTAAAAATATTTTGTATTTTAAAAAAACCAAATTTATAAAACGTTGGATCCTTATTTGATGAAGAAGGTAACTTTGGACACCTCTAACACGTGGAAACTCCTCCCCACGCGTCAACCTCTCTCTCCATCTTCGTCAACCTACAAAACCTCCTCAAAAACCTATCTCCATCTCCTCTGAAATAAAAATACTCCTCCATTAATGGCCATCCTCAGATCACTCAGAAAGCTCGCTCAGAAAACCACCAACACCACCACCAGACCCTTCTTCCTCTCCACACCCAACCCCACCTCCTTACAAACCCTAGGCTCCTCCATCTTCCCCAATTCATCCTCCTTAAGAACCCTAAGATCCTCCGTCTTCCTCTCTCCTCCAATACCCAGATCGGATTACCCCTCCCATGGCCCCCTCTTCCTCTCCTACCCGCCATGGATGCTTCTGCAATCCGCCACTCCTCTCTACTTCCAATCCCACGTCGTATCCATCCCCAGAGTGCGCCCTCTTGACTTGCTAAGAGAACGCAAGTTTCCCATCAAATTAGGGCTACGATCGGTTGATTCGCAGAGGGGTTTGGGTGATGGGAAAGATTTGAAGGTGTTTGGAACAAGTGGTGGTGATGGGTTGGTGAAGAGTTTCGCTAATTGGCCGAATTTCATTTCCTTGAGTAGATTGGTTTCTGGCCCTGTTCTTGGATGGTATGAGTGTATGACTTTCTTCTCCTGATCATTAATTGAAAAAGAATGTCGCTTTCTTAAAGTGCTTAAAAGATTCATGGGTTATACTTAAAATGTAAGTTGTTGAATGCAGGATGATCATGAATGATATGTATCTTCCTGCATTTATTGGGCTTGTTGTCTCTGGGGCAACAGACTGGGTATGACACTTGAGAGATCTTTTCATGTCTGATAACAGGAACATCAAAGTGTTTTATTTGGGAATCTTGTTTTTCATTGCAGTTAGATGGATATGTTGCTAGAAAAATGGGAATTAATTCGGTGGTCGGTTCATATCTTGATCCTCTTGCTGACAAAGTAAGTGCTCTGCTCTTGGTTGTATGGTTGGTTCTATCTTCCAAGACGTGTTATTGGTTCATAAGTAACAATGACTTGTAATGTGTGTATTATGGTGCTTAATTGCTTATGGGACTTTTTGGTTGTTAGATTATGCCTAAAAGTTTATGGGAACTTGTTAATTTAGGTTCTAATCGGATGTGTTGCCATGGCCATGGTAGAAAGGGGTCTTTTGCACTGTAAGTATGGTTTCAGCTTTCACCTTGATTTGACCCATCCTAAAACTATAATTGATTTTGCCTGTAATGGACCTACTATCTTGCCTCGATTATATAAATGAGTTAGGTTTACCTTGTTTTGGGACAATTGATTCATACGAGTTTGAGATCATGCCTTTGTTCACATTTTAAATTTTAAAAGTTCTGTTATGCAATCATCTTACTTTTTCATCTCACTCTTGAAAATAATGATTATTGGTCTTCAATTCTTTGATTTGTTTCATAATCATGCAGCAGGACTGGTTGCACTCGTTGTAGTCCGAGATCTTGCTCTAGTTGGTGGTGCATTGTATATTAGGGCTAACCACTTAGGTTCAAAGGTGGATTGTTTTCAAGTAAATTTTGCAATCTATTTTTTGTATCTGTGCACTTATTTGCAGTTTTTGTATTTGTATTTTGCAATAGTCAAGGTGTTGGTCTGAATTCTTCAACCTTGATGGTGTCCGCCCACAGAAAGTTGAACCTTTAATGATCAGTAAGGTAAACATCATGTTCTACTTGGTGCTCCTTCCCTTATAGATGTGACTGCAACCAAAAAAAAAAAGAATTATCAAGTTATTTAATATGGTAATCTTGAAAGGGTGCCAAGTGGTAAGTGCCTCTAGCAGAGGTCTCAAGTCCAAATTCAACTTCCATTGTTTCCATGTTTAACCTCTTGAAGACCACCCTTCTAGCGAAGGCTTTATCTTACATCGTCTCATTGGTTAGTAGGGTATTGGTGGAGCCTATGAGTTTTAGGTGACGGGTTCTCACGCTTATCTCTTCGTAAGACAAACATATGGACTGCACTTAATGTCAATAAATCTTGTAGTGATTACTAATGATCAACTTTTTATGTAGTAAATGACTTGCTTAAGCATGGACATTTGCCAGTCATGCATGGTGATTGGTAGCGTAACACTCCATGAAGTTTACTAATCGGTATGTTATTATAGGTTAATACGTGCTTTCAACTAGCCTTAGTTACTGGAGCCCTTCTACAACCTGAGTTTGGTACTCAAGAAACTGAATCATATATCACATACCTAAGGTACTTCTAGTCGACTCCATTCTGATTTCCTTAAGATTGGCGGGTTGGGTTGGAATGGATAGTTCATAGCATGGGGTCAGATTGGGTCAGAATGGGTAGTTGCTAAACCTTTGAATCATGGTTCAATGCAGCTGGTTAGTGGCTACAACAACAGTGGCCTCGACTGCAGCTTATGGTACGCGACATCTGAAGAGCAGATCAATTTTCATTCAAAAGAGTTGCTAACCTTTAACACTGAAGCAGAAGATGAATTGGTAAATAGTAGATGATTTCTTTCCTTCATATACAACTTGTCAACTACTTTTGGAGACTGTTAGTGGTGATAAGTGACTTAAATTGTTAGAGGGTATTTCAGTAATTTCAGTTATGTTTTTTTAGTTGCCTGTTAGTACAAATGGTTACACTCCCAAATTTGTCTGGTTGATGAGTCTGATAAATGATAGACTGCTGCTGCAAATTAGTTGTTCTTGTGGAATTTGGATCTCATATTGTTACAGAAAGGAATGAAGTATAAGATACTTGGTTCTTTGAGTTTTCTTTTTTAGGGCTTTCAAGTTTCTCTTTATCTAAGCTTATTTTTACCAGGTCAATTGCATTATATATAATGAAAATTTGAACTTACTATTTCATATAATAAACAACAAATTTGTTATTGTTTTAAATTTGTTGTTAGAGTAGATTGCAGGTTTATGTTAACTTGTAATTTTTGTTTTTTAATTTCAAAAGTTACACGGATTATCTTTTTTGTATGAGGGGTTTGTAGCACCCATGAAAATGCCCTTACAATACTAAAAGAAACTTAAAAGACACTCTTAAATAAAAAGCCCTCCAAGTCTTCTTCATCTTGTTTCCTAGCTTCCCTCTTCGTATATTTTCATCAATGTTAAATTAATTCAACAATACTTGATAAATTGAGTTGAGTTCTCTTTGATAAATGGAGTTATGTTCTCTTTGAGTTCATATCTATATTTCCAGTTTAGTCTCAAACTTTATTATGTTATCAGTGGTATCTCCTGCCATTTTCAACTGTCTTTGTCCCTGAGCGTATGTTGTTCATATATTTTGTTTACTCAGCCTCATGCCAATGTTGTTCATATGTATTGTAAACTCAACCTCATGTTGATAGGGGAACTCTCAAAAAATTAGTCCCCCAAGATAATTAGTCTTCTGTAGTAGGCGTATATTCTTAAGAAACAAAATGAGAAAGACTAGGTTTTTGCTACAATATTCTTCTCTGCTACTTCATTCCTCCAAATACAGATTCAATACAACGCAAATAACTTGAAAACAGGAACCAACCAACAGGGGACGTTGGTAAAACCTAGCATCTATAAACATGATTAACAACGTGGGACAAGGTGAAAACATAGGAAAACATCATGCAGAAACTAAATTAAACATGCAAGCCAAATAAACAAGTAGTGGGGCTGACCTCTTCAATCACACTTCCACTACGAACACGAGCCGGGTTACATTAAATATTATCGAACGCTCACGAACATAAATGAACAAACGCAGCCTTTGTTCATGTTTGTTTGTTTAAGTAAACGAACAAAATTTTCTTATTTATGTTCGTTCGTTTATTAAACGAACGAACGTAAACGAATAGTTTACCCGTTGGACGTGTCTAATATGTCGTCAAAGAACCTCTATATCCAAATAATCCTTTTTTTTTCTTCGTAAGCAAATTTTGTCAAAACTTTAATGTACTTATTGTGGTCCATGATGTTAAATTCATTCAATTTTTATACATTTCATAAAGTTTGTATTAACTTTTAACTTTAACTTTAGAGATTAAAAGTGCAACGATCACATTTAAATTTGAACTAACTTTGTAATTTTTAAAATTTAGGGATCAAATTTGCATTGACCGCACAAAAGTTTAGACTAACTTTGTAATTTTCAGATGCTAAGGACCAAACGTATAATTTAGTCAAACTATAGGGACAATTAATGCAATTTTCTCTTTTTAAAAAGATCATTATTAATATTAGGGTATGTATTTCTTCAAATAATAAATGAACCCTAAAGAAAATTATTCCATGCCTCAAAATCACTAACCAAATCTAGAAGTTGACTATTCAAAAATTTTTACCCTCTAAGTCTATGAATCCTTATTCAACAAGTAACAACATACAAACCCGGACGTAGTTAACGTGGCTAAATTGTTCTCAAAAACGCCTTCTAAATCATCTAACTTAGTTTAGTGATTCAATTTATGAAATATAGTATTTACAAAATACAAGTAGTTGCCAACCTTTATTTGACATGTAATATCTCTTATTCAAAACCCTCTTCAAATGAATCAAAATTCTTTCAACCCAAAGGTTAAGTTTTGTCCTTGTATATAAAATTTTATATCATTTTCTGGGTTTTCAGTAAATGCACGAGTTTGTATAACTAAATGAATAAGTAATGCATCATTACTAATGCATTTACAATCCAACCTTTTAAAAAACAAATTATGTTAACCAAAAGTAATTTATCATAATTGTTTTATAACTTATGAAAAAATAACCTAGCAACCTTAAGACTGCATTTATTGAAAACACTAATAGAACAAAAACCCTGCGTAAAATAAAATTATAACAAATCTAGAGGGTTAATTTAATAAACATATAATAAAATGTACAAGATATAATGTACTTGATCCTCCGCTTGCTAATTTCAAGAGATTTTCATAAGAGTAGATAAATTTGTGAAGTAATGATAAAGGTTTGTTTTAGAAAAAAAAAATTGAAATCAGGAGAATGGTGGGGAAATTTGGTAAGGGAGGAGGCGAGATTTATTTCCATCCTTCTCGCCTCATTAACCACGATCCTCAACTAGGAAAGAAAATCTCGCCTCTATATACACGTTCCTCGCCTAGTAAAGCGTGAACAATGCTTAGGTAGGAGCGAGGGATATGGTAGTCCTCCTTGCCTTGGTTATTGTTGCCTTGCCTCGTTTACCTTGAAAGCTAGCCTGAAAAGGAGTGGGTCATTCTTCCTCGCCTCATTTACTATAATCTCGCCTAGTTAGAAGTGAAGGACAAGACCATATAGTCAAAGATTGGGTTTATACTCCCCGTTAAGTCAGTGCTTTTTCTCACCACGTTGGCAAGAAAACGCAAGGAATATCTCGCTACACGATGAAACAAATAAATGTCTTTTCAGGACACGTCAGCAATACATCCTTTCCACATGGGCGAGGAATCATGTATACATCTTGCTGAAAGCGAGGGTCATAGTTAGAATGTTTAATATCTTTTTTTTTTTTCAAAACTAAAGTTAATGGCTGAATAGGTAATTGTGTGGAGCCATTTATTTATTTTGGTAAATTTCTCATAGAATGGTACATATTCGAGAACATGAGGAAGTGAAAGATAAAAGAACATAAAAAATGTCTAGTGTTACAGTTCCCATAAAGTCCTTATATTGTCTAGTTGATGCCTCGTTTGTTAGTTCGAGGCCCTAAATTCCAGTAGAGTTTATGATTGGGTGAATTACCTAGGCATTCAAATTTAGTGAGATTGCAGCAGTTAAGGATGCAACATGATCAATGATGTCTTAGTTTAGGAGGAGTAGTGCCCATGTGTTTAAATTTTATATTTAACAAGTTGGGTTGATTAACATTTATATTCCAGCTTAAGAAGGAATGTTGATTATATTAGAGTGGGAATTTGTATTGGCGTTTTTTAAAATTTTGGCAAACGGAAGACAGTTTAACATACAATGATTTATAACCATATGAAAACCTCTAACCATAGATCCATTTGCAAGATAACAAGAAACAAAAAAACAAATCGTTTGAGGTTGGTAGCCGAAGCACTTTGACGAAATATTAAACCCATTTACGTCAAGATGTTTATAAAGATCAAGAGCCATAGAACTCTTGTTAAACCCTACTAGAACTTATCTAACTGCAGGTAAAGATCATCATATCCTAGTCATGAAACAATACTTATAGCTAACATGAAATGTTAATCATTACTGTTTCAATCAAATAATAATTAATATTATGGATTTAGACTATTCATATTCATTGTTTTACCAAATGATAATAAGCTTGATATTGACGAGATCTAATGCTTAAATAGTGTTTTAACTCGTAGTTGATAAAATTACTAATGTGTGACTTTTTACGATCATACATTAGTAACAACATTGTTATATGTTTTCTTTAGAGCATGTAGATCTAACAATTAGTACTTTATTGTTACATATACAGATTATATACATTTATATATTAATACCAAGTAATTCTAATATTTCCTTATTCAACCCAAACCTATTTAACTAATAATGACCAAGATTAAACCAACATCCCATGCACTTTCTAAACTTGGGTCAATAATCTTTAGGGTTTACATCATGTTCTATAGATATGTTCATTTCAAACACTACTATTATTAATTTAGTAACTCAGATATATATATACACAGCATTGCATACCGGAACTCATTTTGGTCTAAACAGGCTCAAAAATTTGTTAAACATGAAGTAGTGCAAGTATATTTAGAACATACATTCTAGAGTTGAAAATAAGTTGGATTAAAATGTAATCGTGGTTAACTAAAGGAGAAGAAACGAGCTCAGCCTGAAACACAGGATTGTTGTAGTATTATTAAAAAAAAATATCAGGGAATGAGGGGGCTTGAACCCGACGTGAATCGAACACGCAACCTTCTGATCTGGAGTCAGACGGGCGCTACCATTGCGCCACGGATCCCTCGTGTTGTTCCTGCTCAAAGACAAGGTAATTGTACATTTGACTCTTAATGACCATAATATTTCAAAAGTTTAAACGTAAAATTGCACCCCTGTACCAAAGTTTATGCTATAAAATATTAATTTCTTAATCTTGTGAACATAAATCTGATTTGTAACAATCAAACAAGCTATTTGGGTAATGAAGCATAAAATTAAACCATTTGATTCGCATTGTCGATCTCCACTATTAATAAAAAGTTTTTACATCTTCATATCAGTAATTGCTATTGTTAAAACAAAATGAAGTTAATATAACTCTGGTAAATTTTATGTTAGGTCTTAAAAAGATTGCATTAGCTCTAGAGCAACCTTTTATTAAGGGTTACGTTAGGTATTGGAGGAGGCGTCGGTGTCAGCTAAAATCATTTTTATTTTTTTTATGTTTCACGTTGAAGGTATAACACGAGAATTTCGAGCGACCTTAATCTTTTCTTACTATCAACACCTTTTTACTTGTGAAATATAGTTATGATCCCATTACCAATTAATTATATGAAATATATATATTTTTTTCTTAATAAATATAAAACTTTAACTACATAAAATAGTTATCGTTTTAATTTATTTAATATAAGCCCAGTTTCTCATCTAAAATTATAAAAAAAAAGCGTAATCACCCACTAAAACAAGACCAAAGTTATTCTAATCAATTTACCTTACGTACTAATTCCTTATTGGATAGTTTGGCACGTGGCCTTATTTGATTGACCAAAAGGTTTTTTTTTTCCTTCCCCTTAATTGAGTGACTATATCAATACATTGGGTCACATTCTTAGTTACGTAGGTTTGATCCCTTTCCCCATCCATTTTTAATTAATGTTTATTTTTTAATACAATCGTAGTCTACAAATATAGGTACGGAAAAAATTGTTATCCCAGTCGTGTAGCGCTCGACACCAATACTAGTTACCAATTAAAACTCATTTTATTATTTCCTAACTTTCTATAATGGTGACAATTATTAATATATATTCATAATAAAAAGCTAGCGGGAAACTAGCCGGTTACAAACATCAAATACTCCTGGATCATTTTCAAAGCATAAAAAATTATAGAAAACAACTATAAAAGTTATTTTATATAACATTTTATCTGTATTGTGTTTTTTCATAGTGACAACAAACTATGCTTGTGTGACCTGTCCGATCCGAAAATTATAACTTCTAGTGGTTAGAAATTCGAGCATCCATATATATTGGCACATAAGAAAAAAAATATTTTTAATTGTAAAATACATTGCTAGATAACAACATGTTACATAATCTATAAATAACAATGAGAAAATTAACATGTGTTATCTTCTTCAACATTATAAGTTTTTAAAATGTACTTCTAATTATAAAACACAATGATAGATGACAAATCTATATAATTTATTGAAAACAATGATAAAAATAACATAAAATGATCTAAAATATAAAACACAGTGTTAGATCTTGGAATAATAGGTCTAGATCATTTTGTATAGGCTTAGAACTTTAATCAATACATGTAATGAATATTTATAATTTATTATGTATATATATAGGTTAACCCATATGTGCGTTGATTTATGTGTATGATTACAGGTACAAACATTATACTTGGTCAATTTCTGAAATTGACTAAGTGTAAGAAACATCTACGGATGAACATTTTTGTTCTTCCGTAGATATCTTTCTTACAAGACATTCATCAGAAGATATTCTACGGATGAATTTGGATATTCACTGATGAACAAACACACCACATGAACAAAGTAACTGCGAAAGATCAAGTAGCTGCGGAAGAACAAAGTAACTACGGAAGAACCAGACACGTAAATCATACAAGTGTTTCTAGTCAACAAGTCCATCACAGACTCCAAGAGATTCGATGTTTCCTTAACAGAAACACACGTGTCTATTAATATGAGTCCTAGGTTTCACATCAAAGATACAGCAAGAAACGACGACAAAAATACCATCACATCATTTCGCACGATCAAAGGAAACCCTAGCAGCCGTCACATCAACCACCAAAAATCATAAACACAATCATAGTATAGAATTTTTAGCAATTATTATTTGATTCTTGTAATCATAATCAGTTTTAATGAATTACGTTTGATTCAAATCATTATTCTTTGCATATGTTGATATCGTTTGATCATTTATGGTTTATTTTCTCTGAAGGCATGATTTGTTTGTAATCAATTAAACAACGATTAATGGTAATTCCGCGATCATTAATTTGAAACCAATCTAACACTGATAATCTGGTTGCGATCCTTGGATTCACAGGTGGTATCAGAGCCTAGTGCTCATTGATAATTTTGAAAAAGGAACTCATGTTTCATATTCAAAATCAAAGGATGATGAAACTTTCAACAATCAAGGATCATCATCAAAGTCAAAACAACAAACAAAGAAAGAGAAGATCCTTGAGGAAGAGTTTGAACAATCAAAACAAAATTCCACAAGTTCATCATCAACAGAATCATCCTCACCACAAACAACACACAATGAATCAATTGAATCTAAAATTAATACTGAATCTTCAAGACTCATTCATGAGGAAGTTAAAATTTTAGACTCCACAGGATCACCCAAGATCATTAAGACTTGGGTTTCCAAATCTAATTGATTTCTTTAATTGTGCAGGAACAATCTTGGAGAGCTGACAACAAGTGGTATGTTGACAGTGGTTGTTCCAGACATATGACAGGAAACTTCTCTTCTCCATGACTTCAAACATAAAAATGCTTCTTATGTGGCATTTGGTGGGGATAAGAAGGGAGGTAAAATAGTTGGTGAAGGAATGGTAACTAATGGTGTGCTCAAATTTGAGAAAGTAAATTATTGTGAAAATTTGCAATATAATTTATTGAGTGTGTCTCAAATTTGTGATCAAAATTATACCACATTATTTGATAACACTAATTGTTACATTCTTAAGCCAGGTTTTGCAGTTCCAGAAGATTGGATCCTTCTTAAAGCATCAAGAAAAGGAAACACATATGTTTTGGATTTTGAACAATGAAACATGCCTGCTATCTAAGTCATCAGAAGATGAATCTCAGTTGTGGCATAGAAGGCTTGTTCATTCCAACTTGAAGAACATGAATAATTGGTGAAACATAACTTAGTCATTGGATTGCCAAGAAAGATTTTCTTGTTCAAACCATTGTCCTTCATGTTATAAAGAAAACAATATAGAGTGTCACATAAATCCAAAATAATAAATACAAACACTACACCCTCATTGCTTCACATGGATCTTTTTGGTCCACTAAGTGATGAGCATTGGAAAAAGGCAATATTGTTTAGTGGTTGTGGATGACTTCACTAGATTCACATGGGTTTTTTTCTTAAAACAAAGAGTGAAACATTAGAAACTTAATGGAGTTTATCACAAAGATTGAAAATCAACTTGATTTAAAAGTTAAAATTTTTAGGAGTGACAATGGACTGAATTTGTTAATACTGTCTTAGATTCATTTTGCAGGAATAAAGCATAGCAAGGCAATTCAGTGCACCAAGAACTCCACAACAAAATGGAGTTGCTGAAAGAAGAAACAAACTCTCATTGAAGCAGCAAGAACAATGCTAGCTGATTCACACTTGCCAATCACCTTTTGGGCTGAAGCAGTGAACACAGCATACAATGTTCAAAACAGGACATTAATTGTCAAAGAACACAATAAAACCCCTTAAGCTTTTATTTGTAAGAAAATCTTACATAGGATATCTTAGAGCTTTTGGGTGTCATGTATTTGTTTTAAAACACAAAGAACAATTAGAAAATTTTCAGAGAAAGCCTATGATGGTTTCTTCGTTGGATATTCTTCAACATCTAAATCATATAGGATCTACATTCCACAACAAAACATTGTGAAGAAACTCCTAATATGTCTTTTGATGAATCCTTATTTCCTAAATCTGTAAAAGGATCATCATGGTTGTTTGATATAGATGCACTCATAAACTCATTTAACTCTAGTTATTGAATGCTGCAGGTACTGAGGATACATGCTATCCATTTGTTCCTCCAAACATGAATGAAGTGTCATTATCTGCTGATCCTCCAAGATACACAACTTCAAGTATCATGGAACAAGGAACACCAAATAATGACAATAATGCAGCACAAGACCAAGCAAATAGATCTACATCCTCAGATGCAAACACTTCATCAGCAGCTGCTGACTCTGCATCCGCAGATGAGTGTCCTACATCCGGAGATGTGATATTGGATCAGCTGATGTTTCATCACATCAGTAGATATTCCACATATTGGAGGTGGTCCATTGCATTCCAAAGAGTCATTGTCAGCAACTCAACAAAATACATCCATAGATGTTACTGTAACTCCTCAGAAGCACAATACATCCGTAGATGTTCCTGTAACTCCTGCGGATGGCACTCACAATGCAGCTGATGTACAAAACGAAAATCATTCAGCTTCCAATGATGATCAATTTGATTACTTCATAAATTCATCATCTCAGCTGGATATATCTGCATCAATGCATATGACTAACTTGGAATCATCTATTCCAGTTGAGTCCATTCCAACAACAAGAATTCATAAGACTCATCCAATAAACAACATCATTGGAGATCTCAATGAAAGAACCACAAGAAGCCAAGGGGGAGCTGAACATCTGTCTTTTCACTTGTTTTCTTTCACAAATGATTCCTCCAAAAATTACAGCTGCACTAAAAGATAATAGCTGGATTGAAGCCATGCAAGAAGAACTTTAACATTCAAAAAGCAAAAGGTCTGGAATCTAGTTGATCTTCCTGAAGGCCAACATCCAATTGGCATAAGGTGGTTATTCAAATAAACTAGATGACAGAGGTATCATTGTGAGAAACAAAGCTAGGCTGATTGCTCAAGGATATACTCAAGAAGAAGGGATAGACTATGATGAAGTTTTTGCACCAGTTGCAAGAATTGAAGCCATTAGAGTATTCCTAGCCTATGCATCATATAAGAAGTTCACTGTTTATCAATGGATGTGAAGTGTGCCTTTTTATATGGGAAAATTGATGAAGAAGTCTATGTAGCTCAACCTCCAGGTTTTGAAGATCCTTGATTACCCACATAAAGTATACAAGCTTGACAAAGCTTTGTATGGTCTTCATCAGACACCCGAAAAGTGGTATGAAACATTATCATCTTTCTTGTTCAAGCATGGATACAAAAGGGGAACTATTGATCAGACTCTCTTTCTCAAACATGAACATCAAGACCTCTTAGTTGTTCATTATATGTAGATGACATTATATTTGATCAACAAACAAGACTGTGTGAAAGCTTTGAAGAGTTGATGAAATCTCAGTTTCAAATGAGCTCAATGGGAGAATTAACTTTCTTTCTTGGACTACAAGTTCATCAGAAAACAGATGGCATATTCATCAATCAAGAAAAGTATATTCATCAAATATTAAGAAGTACAATCTTGCTAATACATCTTCATGCAAAAACCTGCTTCACCAATTGACAAAATTGTACCTGATCCTACAGGAAAATCTATTGATCAAAGATTATATAGATCAATGATAGGATCTCTTATGTATTTAACTGCCAGCAGACCTGACATAATGTTTGCTGTATGTGTGTGTGCTAGGTACCAAGCAAATCCAAAAAGTCCCATCTAAATGCTGTGAAGAGGATTTTTTAGATATCTCAAAGGGAAACCAGCCCTTGTCTATGGTATCCAAAAGATGGAGACTTCTCTCTCTACTCTTATTCAGACATTGACTATGGAGGATGCAACAACAATAGAAATCCACAACTGGTGGATGTTAATTTTTAGGACCAAGACTTGTTTCATGGCAGTGCAAAAAGCAAAAAAATGTATCTGTCCACAGTGAGGCTGAGTTCATAGCTGCTTCAGCTGGTTGCTCTCAAGTCCTTTGGTTGCAAAACCATTACTTGATTATGGTTACAATTTCCTTCAAACTCCAATTCATATTGAACAATTCAGTTGTTATGTTTATCACTGCTAATCTAGTTCACATAGTAAAACAAAGCATATTGAAATCAGATATCATTTCTAAGAGATGCTCAGAAAAGGTTTAATCAAGTTAGTCAAGTGGATACAACAAATCAGCTTGCTGATCTATTCACTAATGCCTTTGATTCAGTTAGATTTAATTTCTAATTGAGTCTTTGGGCATGATTAACTTAGATTAATCATCATTAAAAAGAAAGCATGTGTCTGTCCTTGTCTTTATTTATTGTGTCTTCTATTTCTGCATGACATATGGTTGGGAAATGATAGTACACTGTGCCTTTGCTTGCTTCTGAGTTCTTAAATTTCTTTAAAAACTGATCAAAGTTCTTTGATATGTAAGTAGATTCAACTTGAGTAAAGATTATACTAAGAGCATGCTTAACATAATGAAAAGGTGACTGTTTATGAGAAGCTTCATTTTGAGGATCAAGCAAGTAAGTCTTATCCTGATGTGATCAATTCTTTCCTAAGCACTATGTAAAACACTTTATAACTTCTATCTTGCAAATCATATTCCCTCTGTTTTGTGTTAACAAAGACCTGGTTTATGAACACCATGAGATACATATGTTCAACTGATGAAAAGATCATGATCCTCATCATCCCTCTGTTTTATGTAAACAAAGACCTGGGTTAAAGGCACCTCTGTTTTACGTAGTAAAGACCTGGTGACCTGATGATGATCATATCTAAGCTCTCAAAAGAATTCATTATGATCACTATATATTTACATAAGAGCTTTTGTAGCAAAGCATTTATGAGACACTCATATGTCTCAAGATAGAATTTATAACTTAATGTACATATTTCTAAGTGTGAAAAAATGATGAATTGACTCACAAATGGAGGACAAACTCTAATATGATTGAATGTGGAGCCCATACAGTTTATTACTAATAAACATGAAAACATGATAAACAACATGTCTAGTTGATTCCATACTCTTGTTTTGATTAAGTGGACAAACATACTTGCAATCAGACTAGAATCAGGTCACAATTCAACAATCAACTCATCAGGAAGAAGTTTAGTGTCATAGTTTGATCCCATTATATGTGTTTATATGCATGTACATATTTTTAATTCAATTTGTTACTTTTAGTTTATTTATTGTGTGTAATCTTTGGACTGTCATGTGCCTTTCATGCTATTTACTTCATAAATTTATGATGAATGCAACACTTTATCATTAATCACAAATTTAGGGGGAGTAGTTATTACATGAAATACATGAAACATAAAGCTGAATTCAATGATCCAAATTCAATGAAGGAATTGGAACTTGGCACTAACTGGCTGAAAGATACATAAGTTTTTCAAATTATATTTCTTGTGCACAAATTGTCATGCAAACAAAGTCAACAAGATCCAATAGCAATAAATCGTTTTATCAGTTGATTAGGACCATACAATCATAGAAGTTTCAACTTTGCATCTTCAGTCATCAGCAGAAGCTACAGTACATTTCCTGTTCAGTAGATGCTACAGTGCAAAAAAGGAATATGACCATCCGTAGATTGGTAACCTACGGATGTGTAGTATTTTAAAAGTATAATAGTTCCATAGACTGGTAATCTATGAAAATCAAATTATACTTCTCCATCAAAATCAGTTTTTTAATTCTAAGTCATCCGTAGATGATCTACGGAAGAACTAAAATCTGCGAAACAATAAAATTGGTAATAAGAATAGGGGGTCCCAGCCATTTAATAAATGAAGTTAATATATCCGAGGGAGTATAAATGATGTTTTTGACTTGTCATTTCCATTCACTTTTTCAGAACACCTTTTTCAACCTAGAAAAACGTTCAGATAAACCCCTGTCCGACAATATTCAAAATTACCAATAACTTTAAACCTTGCTTGATTCTTGATCTTCGTTCATTACAAGTTCAATAATATCAAGGTAAAATATATCATAATCCGAAATTATGAACTGATTGATTCATCATTTTTGTGTCTAAACTCTTCGTATTCTTAAGTGTGATGATTTTGCTCTAACATAATTTTCTTCATTCTTATAATAGATGGCTAATTGTTTTGCAAAGAGCACAATGTATGTGCATTCTTAAATCCTGACGACCCTGTAGCAGAAGGATGTCGAGATACCATTAGATACCTACGACGATCCAGGCTTTTCTATGCTTTATCAGCAGAGCCTGTGATTCATCAAGCACACATCATTGATTTCTAGAATTCAGCTCGAATAGAGCAAGTTGGAGAATCTGAGGTGATAGTTGCTGAAATCAAGAATGAAAGGATGAGATTTGATGAACAAACTATCAGAAGGGCACTTGAGCTGGAGAACAAGAATTGGTCACCCGATGTATTTGAGAATGAGTACATAGAGAAAGTGTTCTCTATCTGATGGGATATGATGGTGACTTTGACAAGGGTGAGATAAAGAAAGGGAGATTGTGCAAGCCATATAGATTCTTATGTCACACATATCTAAAGTGCATCTCTAACAGGAAGTCTGGGCTTGATAGATTCTCAAGGCACATTTCATCTGGCATTATTGCATTTTTGAGGGAAGGACATACAACTACTCAAAGTACATTTTTAGTTGTCTGTGTAATCACATCAAAGTGCAAAAGGCTAATAAGATGTACATGTTTCCAGGTTTATGCAACTGATCATTAATGGTGAATTGCCTGGGATAGCAAGAGAAGGTGATGTGTTTGTTCAAGCATATCTGGGGAGATCTGTACTGAATAAGATCAGTGGAAAATATGAAGGAGAAGATATGCCAATGTTTGCACATGTGGTAGATGCTAATGCCAACATTCCACCAGAACTGATGTGGGAAGATCACAAGATAGTCAATCTACTGATGCTGAGCAAGACTTACCTCAACATTCCACTCCTCAATCTCCCATACATCACATCGTCAATCTCCACAAATCCAATCTCCAGCCAGTCAACACACCCAACCAATCTCTCCATTTACCCTCAATCACCCCATTCATCAACAACCTCTACTCCACAAAATCTATCTCCTAAGAGTACTCATAAGAACCCATCTCAGTTACTCAATCTCAAAACTCAGTACACATTGGTGAGACTGAGTAGTATCTCAAGCAAGTACCATTCCACTCACAATCACCAGCCCAAACCCCTGTCATGTCTAACCAAGCTGAACCAATATCTCCAATCATGATCCTCAATACAACAACAACCTCATCAAAGAAACAGATCAAGCAGTTGAGTGTATTTCAAGCTCAGCAAGTATAGCTCTTGCTGTAGGCAATGAGGATGAGATTGCTGGTCAACATCAAGAAAGTGAAGAAGAAGCTAACTATGTTGATGTTATAGCCTATCATGAAGATGACCTGGAAGATGATGATATAGATGTAAGCAAAAGTTATCTGGTTGCTGAGTATAACAAACTTATCATCAAATCAAACAAAGGTTTGGAAAGAATTAGAGAGCTCAAAGGAATGTTAAAAAAAAGGAGGAGCTGATGAACAAACAAGAATCCAGACTGATCAGATTAAGAGAAGATGCTCAAACCAACAATGAAGTATTGATGCATGCATGAGCTGGTTAAAGAACATAAAGACTCTGTGAAGCATGAGAAGACTGAAAAAGAGAAGCTCATATTGGAAGTTGAACAAGCAAACCTCTCTCACTGCTCAGTCTATTTTGTTGAAAAGGAAAGATGAACAATTGATGAGCTCAAGATGAAATTTGTGCACATGAATCGAATGCTGCTCCATCAACAAAAATAAAAGAATCTACTGAAGCTTCAAAGCAAATCATTCAGTACTCAAGAAGTGGAAGTATTTGGGGTATGTAGAGAATGAGGTGATTAATGTTGAAGATTCACTAAAAAGATCAAGGCCTACATCTCCAGAGCTCACTCCTTCAGTGGATGTTTCCAATTTAAGCCGAAGTCTCATGCTGAAACTGAGAGTGATGCTGAATGGGATGAGCTTACTAAAGATGAGTCTCCAAAGAACAAAAGAATCAAAGGCTGATGACCTACTATCCACCAAAGACATATTGAAGAAAGGCCTGAATCACTATGTATATGACCCTGATCATCATGGGTTTCCATATGACATGGTTGAGTGAATGAATGACAAAAATGAGGAAGCACTGAAGGAATTGAGCTAGCAAGCTTCATGATCCCAGATTGCAATTATGAAACATTCATAGCCTTTCAGACAATTCAGAAAACAAAGAAGGAGCTAGGTCAATGTGACACAACAACTCTGAGCAAATACAATATGACTTGTTGGTTACAAAGTCATAACTACAAGATACATGAGCTGAAAGGAAGATCAGTGGCTGAGCTGAAGGATGATGGAGCATGTAATGAAGGTGGAATTAGAAACTGGAGTAAAATTCAGAACTGAAGCTCCAAATCCTTCCTATGAACATCAATTAAAAACCCAACTGAACCAGTAACAGTTGAAAGCAAAGATCAACATAGAGAAAGATAAATTGATCAAAGACCAAGAGAGGTGATCCCTGGGAAAGTATGGCTTCTGGGCACAACTGTGAGAGAGATCACTGAAGAAAAATCTTCTTTAATCTAGTTGTTTGATCATATCACAGCTCCCACTACTGCTGAAGATAACAGGATTATGGCCTGGAAATATGATCCAGAGTGGGATTGTGCACTTATCAAGAGAGTATCTGGAAGAGTTGAATACTTCCACTTACTTGAATCAATCTTATTGTTGCTCATACTCACATCAAAGACCTTCAAAGTTTGATCATCTCCAACAACTACCCAATAAGCCCAAAGGAAGAGATTTCTCTGTATTGGTTGGAAAGTTGAAAACAAAATTAAGGACGATGTACTCAAGGAAGCAAGAAGAGAAGATGGGGAACACAAGAAAAGATACCAAGGGAAAAGAAGATCAAATCCAACTCCTCTACATTGTTTGATGAATTATTCATAGGAGGGTTCGATACTCTAATAGAAAAATAGCTGCCATAAAAGTCATTGAAGGAAATCATACACTCTCCCATAACTGAGTGGGATATGTGGAGAAGACTAAAGAACTGGTGCTGATGAGAATGAGAAAAGAAGAAAGCAAGGAGCATAAGATTGTTTGATCCAATTGAATTAAACTTCTGCATCCAAGCTACACTTCATACCTACATGATAAGTTCTTCCCAAAACTCAAAGATGATCAAGCTCAAAATGACCTATGCCTGTATTTGCATATCATACAAGTCATTGACAAACTGCATGCAAAAGCATACAAAAGAAGAAGATAGGCTGGACTGTTAAGAGCTAACATCAAGGAAGTATCTGAACTGAGGATGTCAGAATAAGATGAGCTGGAAATGTCAATAATCAGAGTGTTGTGGAAACTCTCACTACAGAAGAAGACATTTTGGGATTGAGCTTTGAGACACCACAAATGATATGCAGAATGGAGATCAAGTACAAGTACGATGATCAAAAGGATGCAGTGTCATATTTCAACAAGAAAATGGTGTCAAGAGTCAAAGAGCTTTCAGTTTTGAAGACCTGATTACAAGTGTATAAGCCTAAAGGGGATATTGTTAGATCTTGGAATAATATGTCTAGATCATTTTGTATAGGCTTAGAACTTTAATCAACATGTATGAATATTTGTAATTCATTATGTATATATATAGGTTACCCATATGTGCGTTGATTTATGTGTATGATTACAGGTACAAGCATTATACTTGATCAATTTCTGAAATTGACTAAGTGTAAGAAACATCTACGGATGAACATTTTTGTTCTTCCGTAATATCTTTCTTACAAGACATTCATCAGAAGATCTTCTACGGGTGAATATGGGTATTCACTGATGAACAAACATACCACATGAACAAAGTACTACGGAAGATCAAGTAGCTGCGGAAGAACAAAGTAACTACGGAAGAACCAGACACGTAAATCATACAAGTGTTTTCTAGTCAACAGTCCAAGTCAATCACAGACTCCAAGAGATTCGCTGTTTCCTTAACAGAAACACACGTGTCTATAAATATGAGTCCTAGTTTCACATCAAAAATACAGCAAGAAACGGCGACAAAAATACCATCACATCGTTTCGCACGATCAACACAAACCTAGCAGCCGTCACATCAACTCACCAAAAATCATAACACAATCATAGCATAGAATTTTGTTAGCAATTATTATTTGATTCTTTGTAATCATTAATCAGTTTTAATGAATTACGTTTGATTTAAATCATTATTTTTTGCATAGTGTTGATATCGTTTGATCATTTATTGTTTATTTTCTCTGGCATCGATATTTATTGTTAATCAATTAAACAACGATTATGGTAATTCCGCGATCATTAATTCGAACCAATCTAACACTGATAATTCTTGGTTGCGATCCTTGGATTCACACACAATATTAATGCATATAAAAAATGATGCATATGTTCTCCCTCGTCTCTTATTTATGTTTTCTTGTCTTATTCGTCCATGGCATGACGTAAAAAACAACTTTTTTTATTTTGTTTTTTTTTACTTTGTTTGTTTTAGTCATTAAAGGTACAAAAAAAATATCCATTTTGCCATTAGCATTAGATGATTATAAATTAGCTCTAATGCAACCTTTTTGGTTAAATAATTCATCCTTATTGTAAGAGTTGCATGTACGATTTATATGCAACCTTTACATGCTAATGCAACTTTTTTTTACATAAAATAAAATTTTTAAATACTAAAATGCAACATTTGTTACAATTTTATTTATGAAAACATAATTTTTTCTATACTCGAATGCGATCATTATTAATAAAAAATACAACCTTTTTCTGTGAATGCAACATTTACAATTTTAGATACAACAAATGCAACATTGGTTACACTTAAACGCAACCTTGTAACATTATTATATATTTCAAGTACTACGGTTGCAATTAGTATGCATTATTGTATTAATTATGTCAAGACAATAATAACATAAATAATCTTATAGTGTACTTTAGTATATGTCCAAACTAAAAGAAAAACAGAGCACTAAACACAAAGTTGTCAATTACAACCGTAAAGAGTAATAAACCTCCTATCATTGATGGAAGCTCTCAACCTTCGAGAGATAGTCTGATGATGGCGGGAAACACTCTCAGATGACTCAAAAGTTATAAGTTTATTCAAAGTCTTGAACCATAGAGTTTTATTGTAAGTTGACTCAAAAGCCTTACTAGAGTGTATGATAATTCTTTTATAAAAAAACTATCCTTATGATCTATACTTCTATAGATACTAGAGTTTGTTGCATAAAAAAACCAAATAAAAGTCAATAAATAATAAAGGAATCCAAAGTTCAAACAATACTAGAATATCTCCATGACTTGTTCTCCAATCTTCCTCAAATCCGTGGACAGAACCGGTCAACGATGGGTCTAATGGCGCTAGATTAGCTAACGCACTAGGTGTCGATTCGGGTCAAATTCATATCTCGGATGCTCCTTCATCATACGCCTCTAGTGCAAAAGACTCAACCTCGAGTTTTGCAAGAACTACTTTCATAGCATTAGACAAATTCAGATCTCGGGTCAAATTCAGATTCGGGTCAAATTCAGATTCGGGCCCTCCTTCATCATATACTTTAACTTTGACTTGTCTGAGTATGAACTTTGACTTTAAAATTGACCTAATGTTGACTTGATCTGTGTCTAGTACATTAGACACGTGTAGACACGTTAAGTTCTAGAACTATACATTATGGGCTTAATATATTATAGTGGGTCTTGGGCATGGTGACAACGGACGTTTACCGGATTGGACTTAGCACGATGGTTGTGTGATTATAATTGAACTAAAGACTTAGAAAACGTAAAAATATATATCTTACGTTAAGAATGCAACAAAATCGAATATTAGTGGACTTTGCCTAAAGTCTACTAAATATACTTAATTTAATTAAAAATATAAATTAAATATATATATATATATATTATATATTATATATATATATATATAATATATAGAATATGATAGTCCGTTGAAATCGTATTAACCTGTAGAATTTAAAACACGAAAATTGGACGACACGCGTATCGGGACGATGCGGAATTGGACGGTATGGGCAAAAGGCCCGAGAGGCCCATCCATGGCCCCTTTAGCCTAATCCTAACAAAAAAGGGGGATTCCCCTTGTTTTTCATTCTTTTTATTTTTCACAACTTTCTTTCCAAGTTTTCTCTCTAGCGTAAACCCTAGCTGTCGTCATGTTTCTCTTTATATTCTTCATCATCTCTGAAAATCATCATCATCAAACATCATTCCATTGATTTTTGGTGTGTTGGATCATTCAAGATTGGTTTTTGTTCAAGCATTGTTCATCCTTTTGTTTTCCGGTAAGAAAATCATTCGTTTTAGTGATTTAGTTCTTATGAGACTTCATATATAATGTAAAAGCACCTGTGTTTATCTTTATGTAAGTACAAATCGTCTGGAGCCTTCATAGGGGTCATACTATGAAATTTCAGCCCAGTATTTATGAGACGATGCTCCATCTTTTATTTCTATGATCGAGGAAATTGGCTACTTGCTTGAAATGTACTTGGTATTTGAAGAATTGTAGTAAACTGATGAGACTCATTGCACCTGCGTTACTTTGTTAATTGGACTGATTGTAAGACCTAGAGCATGGGTTGTTTAGACGTTCTAGCATTATACTTGATGGAGTAAACGGATGTCATGTAACCAGTTTAAGCGTCATTCTTGGTATATCATTGGTGTGGTGGAAACGCCATAGGGAACCCTATATATAAACATCTTCGGGTATACTAAGCATGTGCCTGAACTAGGTTATGTGATGATCCTAAAGGATTGGAGTAGGATATGGTGGGACTGATAATGTGGAAGGAAATAGTACTGAAGGTAGGATTGGTTGTACGTACAGGAAGTTCATGATGTGCAAGCCAAAGGAGTACGACGGGAAAGTTGGAGCAACCGTTTTGACCTGTTGCATTGAGAAAATGGGAACGAATATGGACATCGAGATCAGTGTCGAGAATCAAAAGGTTAACTGTGTTCCCTGCTCACTGGTGGGCAAAGCAACAATACGACGGAATACCCAAACACTAGCCCGGGGTATGGAGGTTGCAATGGCCACAACTTTAGACGAGCTTAAAGGATTGGTAACTGAGGAGCACTGCTTATGGATAGGAATCAAAATTTAGATCTGAGTCTTGAAATCAAGTAATGGTAGGATCTGGTCATGCCGCCCATACCTACCAATTCTATAAGCTAGAAAAGCTGGTGCCATAATTATGACACATTAATCAAATAGTATTGAGAGCACAACTGGGGGCTGGTTCCACAGTTCATGGAATGGTGGTCGCTGCCACACCCCCAACCATTTATCATGCAATACTGAAGATAGGTTCTTTGGTTGACGAGATGGTTCATATTAAAGCTTCGAGAAAGCTGGTGAGACGTACAAGGATGTTAGGGAATCGGGTAATCTAGTTGATGTTAAAGTGGACAAGAAGGACAAGGTCTTGAAAGGATATTTGGTTGTCGTGCTAGCTATAAAGGACTATGTCGGCGCTTACCCAGAGTGTACTAAGTGCAATCTGTGCCATTTGACTATGATGCTATGTAATGTGAGTTGTAAGGATCTATCTGAAGATTATGAGGCTGATGCAACCAAAGATCTTCCAACATGCACTAAGGAACAAGGATGAACTTGCTGCGAAAGCTTTACACTCTCTAAAACTCTAAGTGTAAAGTCTTTCGAAGCCAAAAGTTCAGAAGAAATTACTTCGGAAGCTTTACACTTAACAGAAAATATTTCAACTGTAAAAACTTCCGAAGCCAGAGGCCAAGTTCTTCCGAAGCCAAAAATGAAGTCTTCCGAAGCTTCAAAGACAAAGTCTTCCGAAGCCATTTTGTTGTGTAGACTGATTTCTTTGGAAGACAGAGAAAAGATGCTTTCTCTGATCTACTTTTGATAAAGCTGACCAACTTTCTGCTGCAACTCTGATAACTCACCAACTTGTATGAGTTGGTGAAACTTTCATGCTTTAGTGAATAGTAGATAAAGTCTTTGTCTGTAATTTTCTTCTTTTGTTCCTTTAGACTTTTTTGTACTAGGAAAAGTTAGTGAGCTATGGCATGTCATAGTCACTAGTCAAAAGGCAATCTGCCTTTCGACTACAGATTGATCTTGTTGTCTAGATCAGTCAATTCCAACTGTCCTTCCAAGTATTGACGATTGTAGGTTGTAGTATAAAAGAGTGTCAGGTCCTTGTATTTTAGATCATGCTTTGAACACTTGTAATAGAACTTGAGATCAATATACAACATCCTTAAAAACTAATACTTGTGTTATTGTTCTAAGTTCTGTCTTATTGTTACTTGTGTTTCCTTGTATCTTCAAAGTTTCATGTTCCCTATTTGAACTGTTAAGTGATCTAAGATCACTCCTCTTGTGAAACTAATTATAGTTAACACCCTAACCTGGTTCAGCAATTGGTATCAGAACATTCCAGGCTCTTGATTGTAAGATCTCACCATCTTAAATCCTTTAGTTTCACACTTCACTTAACTTTTCAATTGGCAGCTATCTCAAAGGCTGATATGGAAACTAGAACTATGAAAAGTCCCCACTGATCACTCCTGAGGATTTTGATACTTGGTGCCAAGAATGGAAGGCTTCATCAAGTCTCAAGATTCCAGGATGTGGGAGTCTATTGTCAATGGACCTTGTGTACCATACACCACTTCAGCTGCTGGTGGTGGTGGTATGATACCAAAGGAAATGGATGATTTTTCTGAAGAAGATTGGAAGAAAATTGATGTTGATCAGAAAGCTATGACAGCCCTTCAAACTACTCTTCCTAACTCAATTTACAGAGGTTTCAAGAAGTGCAAGACCGCCAAACAGCTATGGGATGCACTGAAGCTGATGTATGAGGGGTCCAATGAAGCCAAAGAGAACAAGAAGGACCTCTTGAAGTAGTAATTTAAAATTTTCACCTTTAAGACAGGTGAAACCATGACTCAACAGTACTTCAGGTACGTTGAGATTGTGGATACTCTAGCTGATGTTAGAGTAATCATTGAGAATAGAGATATTGTAGGAAGTTCATGTCCTCTCTTCCCAAACAATGGACACATTACTATGTGGTCATTAAGAGGACTGAAAACCTCAAGACTCTTACTCTCACTGAGTTATATGGAATACTCAGTGGATACCAGATGGAGATGAACATGCAAAACTCATCTGGCAACTCCAACACTCATCAGAGTTCAGCCCTTCATGTGGTTGAAAGGGATTGCATAGAACCACAGCACCATCTCATCTGCTACCTGGACAAATCACAAAAGGGTCCTTTCATCACCTTTCCGGAGACACCAAGGGAAGGCTACATCCCTGGAAGCCCATTCCAGGAGACAAGGTCTTCACAAGCTTTTGTGTCTTTTGATGAAAGTTCAGGCAACTTTCTCTTCACTTTTGAAGACCTGGACTGTATCCATCCAGATGATCTGGAATATATGGAAATAGTCCAGCAGATGGCTCTACTCACTCATAGAGCCTAGAAGTTCTACAAGAGGACTGGGAGAAGGTTTCCCAGCAATGCAGCCAATGGAAAGTTTGGGCTGGACAAAAGCAAGGTGAAGTGTTACAACTGTAACCAAATGGGACACTTTGCCAGGGAGTGCAAGGCACCAAAGTCAAATGGTGGCCAAGCACAATCCAGGTCAAACTACACTGAGGGAGCTCACCAGAATGAGAAGCCAAGACAGCAAGCTGCAGTTGCTATTGAAGAAGGAGGCTTTGACTGGAGCTTTCAGGTTGAGGATGCTTCTCCAAACCAAGCACTAATGGCAGACCATGATGAAGCCAAGGTATTGGAACATCTTTGTACTCCTGAATGCATTGCTAAAGTTAATAGATACAGGTCCTATAACTTAGAGATGAGATCTGATCTTGAGTCCTTAAATATCTTAAAAGCTGACTTTAAAAGAGTTGAAAATGATTATAAACTTAAGATAGAAGATTTAGAGAAAACCATTTCAACTCTTAAGCATGAGCACACTAACTACAGGACTCAAATCAAAGATCTCATCTCAAAGTTAACTGAATGCCAGGCTGAGCTTGTGATCAGCAAAGCCAGGGCAGAAAAATGTGTTCTTGAAGAAGAGACCTTCAAGAACATAATATCCTCATCCCTACATGCAAAAGTCTATTATCAGAATAAGCAGGGACTGGGATCTACTGAGATAGCTCCTCCACACACTCTATTGTCTGTAAGATCTCCAAGGTGTGGAACTTGTGAAGATGAGCTTCCCCTCATAGACCCCATTGTTGAAGAGGATGAAGAGGAGATACTGAAGGATGATTCTGAGAAGAGTGAAGAAGATCATCCTAAGAAGGGTCACTATTCTCCTGAGGAGAGGAAAGAGTCTTGATGGCCAAGTCAAAGAGAAAGAACTTAATTAGAAGAGCTAAAAGAAGATCAAAGAAGGCTCAAGAAATCAAGGCCACTTTTGACTCAAAGCAGAAACAAGTGTTTATTTCTGCAGGTTTTGAAGTGGTAAAGGCTGAAGACTCAACTATGAACTCTAGTACCAGGAGTTCTAGTTTAGTTCCAAATCATTCCAGCAAGTAGAAGAAGACTGACCAGCTGTGTACCACGGCTACACAGCCTAAACCATCCAGCTCCAAGAGCAAGCCTCTCCCTAAGAAGCTTGTTGCATCATCTGTAAAGATAAAGATGGAGAAGGAAAGTGATCAAACTCAGTCTTTCTCTCAAAAGAAGACTCTTAGAAGGAAGGAACTCAACTGTGTCATGTGTGGTAGTCCTTCTCATCTGGCTAAGGATTGCAAGTACAATCCCAAAAGTACCATCCACATGACCAAGAAGAACACTTTTGAGAAGAAGAAGGAACAAATAGCTTCGAAAGGAAAATTTGTTTCCTTTGGATGCTCCAAAATGAAGAAGAAGACAAGTGAAAAATTGCCTTCGGAAGAAAAGTTGGTCTCGAAAGAAAGGAATGCTTCCGAAGTACTGAAGCTTACTGCAGTGAAAGCAAGATCTTCCGAAGGTCCAGTCTCCAAAACTTCCGAAGTTGTCAAAACTTCTGAAGCCTTGAAGGTCAGGTCCAATCTTCCAAAGGTGGTGTGGAAGATAAAAGAAGTCCATGTGAATAAAAGTTCTTCATCAACAACAGCAAATGATCCTCAAAGCTTGAATATAGGATCACTTACTGTTTCATTGTCTTCAACTCATTTTAATAAGCCCAAGACCAAAGAGGATTGGATTTCTAAGTGTAACTAATCACCTCTTTTTTATGCAGGAACAGTTAAAGACCAAGAAGAATGTTTGGATTATTGATAGTGGTTGTTTCAGGCACATGACTGGCAATGGTTCTCTGCTTCAAAATTTTGAGAAAATTGATGGAGGACCAGTTGCTTTTAGAGAAGATACTGGTGGTTACATTTATGGAAGGGGCAGAGTCATAAATGGTAAGCTCAACATTGAGAAGGTACACTTTGTCAAGGAGCTTGGATACAATCTTTTGAGTGTATCCCAATTTTGTGATCAGAAACACCATATGGTCTTCACTGAGCATGAGTGCATTGTTCTCAAGCCCGGGGTGGTCATTCCTCAAGAGCATATTCTGCTCAGAGCCCCCAGGTAAGGGAACATGTACTAGATGGATTTACATGAAACATCTCCCTCAGGAGAAGTTTCTTGCTTTCTGTCTAAAGCAAATAGTGATGAGTCTCTTCTTTGGCATAAAAGAATGTGCCATGTAAACTTTAAGAACATGAATAAATTGATTAAGAATGATTTGGTAACTGGAATGCCAAAGAAAAAGTTTACAAGTGATGACCATTGTGTTGCATGCCTGAAAGGGAAGCAACACAAAGTGTCTCACAAACCAAAGGAAATGAACTCCATCACTACTCCCCTACACCTATTACATATGGATTTATTTGGTCCCACCAGTGTAATGAGTTTAGGAAGGACCTCTTACTTCTTAGTGATCACAGATGATTTCACAAGATTCACTTGGGCCTTTTTCCTTAGAACTAAGGATAAGACCCCTGAGATCTTGAAGAATTTCATTCTGAAAATTGAGAATCAATCTGATCACAAGGTCAAGACCATAAGATATGATCAAGAACATAATTTAAGAACCAAATCCTTGATACATTTTATGATGAAAAGGGTATTACAAGACAATATAGTGCTCCCAGGACTCCTCAGCAAAATGGTATTGCTGAGAGGAGAAACATGACACTTATTGAAGCTGTAAGAACCATGTTGTCTAACTCTAAACTACCCATCACCTTCTGGGCAGAGGCAGTTAACACAGCCTGCTATGTGCAGAACAGAGTTTTAGTGGTTAAGACTCATGGTAAGACTCCTTATGAGCTATGGCACAAAAGAAGACCATTTATTGGTTTCCTCAGGTCATTTGGATGTTCTTACACCATCTTGAATGCTAAAGATCAAGTAGCCAAATTTGATGAGAAGTCAGATGATGGACACTTTATTGGATATTCTTCCCAAGCTAAGGCTTATAGAGTATACAATCTCATAACTAGAGTAGTTGAGGAGTCAGCCAATATGACCTTCAATGAGCACACTCCTAGTGTGAAAGGTTCTGGTCCGGATTGGCTATTTGATCTTGACTTAGTTACCAACTGTTTTAACAAGTCTTGTGAGAATATTTCAGGATCTACAAATAATATATCAATAGGAGATCCTGACCCAAGATTTGAGCTGAGAAGACCAAGCAAGATTACTACTTCAGTTCCGTTGGTGACTAACCCTGCAAATAAAGATCCTATCAGCACAAACATGACAAATTCAGCTGATACATCTGAGTTGCCTTCAAATTCCAGCTCAGAGGTTCAAAACTCAGGTGAAGGAGCTTCAAATATAGGAGGAAATGGAGGTGGTGATAGTGATCAAGAATTTCTTGATGCTGATAACCACTCCATAGAGGACAACATAAATGATGTCACACATTCATTGGATCAAGTCTCACTTGATAAGTGTGCTGATGTGGTGGGTGATACTCTATTGCCAGATCTAAATTTCTCTAATTTGGATTTGTCCAATCAACTTGCTGTGATCTCTCAACTAAGGATCCACAAGTCACACCCCACCATAAACATCATTGGAAATGTTGAGACTGGGGTAAGAACAAGAGGACAAACCCATGACCAAAATGTTTGTCTGCACTCTTGTTTCTTGTCCCAGATTGAGCCAAAGAAAGTTGATGGGCATCTGAAGGATGGAAGCTGGGTTGAAGCTATGCAAGAAGAGCTACTTCAAATCAGAAGACAGAAGGTTTGGAACCTATATCCTCTTCCTCAAGGGAAGACTGTCATAGGAACCAAATGGGTTTTTAGGAACAAGAAGGACGATAGAGGACTTGTCATCAAGAATAAGGCAAGACTAGCTGTTCAAGGGTACACACAAGAAGAGGGAATTGATTACACAGATGTTTTTGCTCCTGTGGCAAGACTTGAAGCTGTAAGAATATTCCTGGCTTTTGCTGCATCCAAGGATTTCAAGGTCTACCAACTTGATGTCAAGTGCGCTTTTCTGTATGGGGTGATTGATAAAGAGGTGTATGTCAAACAACCACCTGGCTTTGTAGACCCAGATCATCCTGATTATGTCTGTAAGCTTGATAAAGCTCTTTATGGGCTGTACCAAGCTCCAAGGAAGTGGTATGAAACACTATCTCAGTATCTCTACTAACATGGTTACAAGAGGGGTACTATAGATGGAATTCTCTTCATCAAAGGGATAGGGGATGACTTAATGCTGGTTCAAGTATATATGGATGACATTATCTTTGGGTCAACTAATTCAAAGCTCTGCAAAGACTTTGAGAGGCTAATGAAGAATA
This sequence comes from Flaveria sonorensis, assembly GCA_025506505.1. Taxonomy (NCBI): domain Eukaryota; kingdom Viridiplantae; phylum Streptophyta; class Magnoliopsida; order Asterales; family Asteraceae; genus Flaveria; species Flaveria sonorensis. The sequence continues at coordinate 48,659,937 of CM046423.1, forward strand.
GATTTGAAATGAGTGCCATGGGGGAACTAAATTTCTTTCTGGGAATTCAAGTGAAGCGAGTTGACATTGGCATCTTCATAAGTCAGTCAAAGTATGTGCAAGACTTACTTACAAGATTCAACTTGACTGAATGTAAGGTTGCTAAGACACCCATAGCCAGAAACCACTCCCTAGGACCTGATCTTGAGGGGGAGTGTGTGGATGAACATCTTTACAGGGCTATGATTGGGTCTCTTATGTACCTAACAGCTAGCAGGCTTGATATCATGTTTGCCACATGCATCTGTGCAAGATATCAAGCCAACCCTAAGATGTCACACTGGTTGCTGTCAAGAGGATTCTTAGATATTTCAAAGGTGCTCCCAAGCTTGGCCTTTGGTATCCAAAGAGTTCTGACTTCAATCTGTATGCTTATACAGATAGTGACTATGGTGGTTGCAACTTGACTGTAAAGTCTACATCTGGGGGATGTTAATTTCTTGGTGGAAGTATTGTCTCATGGCAATGCAAGAAACAATCCTGTGTCTCTGCATCAACTGCTGAGGCTGAATACATTACTGCTGCAAGTTGTTATGCTCAAGTGCTTTGTATTCAGAATCAGATGCTAGACTATGGATTCAACTTCAAAGATACTCCCATCCACATAGACAACAACAGTGCTATCTCCATTACAGAGAATCATGTACAACACTCAAGGACCAAACACATCAACATCAGGTATCATTTGATTAGAGATAATTTTGAGAAGGGATTAATCAAATTAGTCAAAGTTAACACAAATGAACAATATGCTGATCTGTTCACTAAAGCTTTTGATGAACAGAAATTCAAATATCTTGTATCAGCTATTGGGACGATTAACTTTGAGTAATTTTTTTCTTAAAAACTTAAATCAACTTTATTTCTATATATATTCTCAACGGTTCCCCTTCTTCTCACTCTTTTCTTCTTCCATAAATTCTTGACCTAAAATTCTCCCAAATTAACCTTCTTCTTCACCAAGAAACTTCCTTCATGGCAAACATTGATCTACAAAACCAACCAGGTTTTACCATGCACCTTCACAGACAACACAGTCAGGTTGCTTTGTTAGACTCTAAGAAAGATGCTCATTTCTCAGAGGTCTGTCGATACCTTTCCGCGTCTCACTACTTCACCTCCCTTACCATTGATCCTCCTCTTTATGAGGATCAGCTACTTGCATTTTGGAGGACCTGCCAAGAGGTCACCATGGATGGGGAGAAGGCACTATCTGCTATAGTTCAGGGAAGGACAATCTTCATCACTCCGGCCATCATAAGCTCACACCTTCAGCTAGATGATGAAGAACGTGAGTTGTCCTTTCCGAAAGCTGCTGTCAACCATTCTTTTCAGCAGATGGGCTATGAGGGTGACTTCTCAATCAAAACCTTCAGGAAGGGGAAGGTCTCATCCAAATGGAAATACCTCCTCCATGTCATCATACACAGTCTCTCCAACAAGCATGGAGGATGGGATCAAGTTCCAGAGGACCTCTCCTTCATAGTACATGGAATGGTTCAGGGGGTCAAATATAGGTACTCTCAATTTGTCTATACAAATTTACTTGCTAATTTAGACTCCTTAGAATACTACATGTTCCCGTGATATGTCCAACACATTCTCAACTGTGAACTGGGCTCACAGTTGAGGGGAACAGGTAATATTCTTAAATTGGGACAGATGAAGCCCATCATCTTTAAAATAATAAAAAAGCCTACTGTTGGCTTCTCCGGGGTAGAAACAGCCCTGGTTCCAAAAATGTTTGAGCTCATTGCTCAGGGTGGCAACCTAGCAACACCAGCTAGTGTTGAACCCACACCCTCTACCTCAACTCCACCCCCACAGCCTCAAATTTCCATCACATACAAAAGAAAAACCAAACGAACCCCTGTACCTACTACTGAGCATGTGCAGGTCCCCATATCACAACCCATACAGGAGGAAGTGGAATCTCGAGCTCCCACTTCCCCTAAGGAGCAGACCACTCCAATCTCTCAAATGATCAGTGCTGAGGTTCCTCATGCTCAGCCTGATGAGCTCACATCCCCAACAGCCTTAAGCCATCATTCTGAGTCTCAACACTCAAGTGATCAACCTTCAGGGGCTAGTTACCAACCTCAGCCGCTGGACTTAAATCACCTAATTCCCGGCCTTGATTTCTATAATGATGAGGACTTGCGTTTCAGTGAGTACAATGAGTCTCTCCTCTCTTCCCACACTCAAGGAGAAATGAGTACTCCTGACGAACCCAGGTCTAGCCCACATCATCTACCCATAACTGAGGTGGGTCTTCCTGAATATGTTTAGGAGATCCATATGGAAGAGGCTCTCACTTTAGAAAGTGATTACATCAGTAAGACCTCAACCATGGCAACCTAGCCTCTTGACACTTCTTTGGAAGTTGTCATGATGCAGGGGAAATCCAGCAGCCAAGAACACTATGCTGGTGATGAGGAAGAATACTTTGGTCCAATTCTCTCATCCCCCAGTGATTCTTCAACTGAAGATGAGGGGATTCTGAAACATAGGGTGCACAAACTGACAAACACCTGCACCTATCTAGTTTCAAAGATAGTTCACCTGAATCTCAGGTGACTATCTTACAGCAGAGAGTCAATGACCAACAACTTGAGATCACCGATCTCAAGGGCCAGTTAGCCGAGAGACCCTTAAGAAGGACTCAACCAGGTCCACAAGAACCTATGGAAGTGATGGATGACACCCCCAACTCACCTATGCAAGAAGGTGATGCAACCAAAAAGGGGGAGAAAGTCCTCACAACCATAGAACCTAGGAGTTCCTCCCAGAGTATGGACATAAAGGAGTCACCAACCTCTCTTGCAATTGTCCAGACTCAGCAACCTCCTTAAGTCATGAACATAGACTTACTCATTCAACACTTATTTGAGGAGGAATTCCAAGAGCAATGTCTGCTTCCTCTGAGAATCCAATTATGGGATGGGGGTATGACACCAACAGAAGAGCTTTTGTGATCTCTAGAGCTCAGGGTCAACTGGAAATCTTTAACTTCTCACACCTGAGTTTCTATGAGTGCATCAATCTGGTGAATCTTCCACTTGTCAACCCATGCCACAATAGACAAGCTGAGAGATTAGCAGACCGGATTTAAAATAGGGTGCTAGAGGAATTCAAATTGAGATCAAAATTATATAGACAGAGGCTAGCAGGTGAGATCTTTGATCAACTGGATGTTGAGGTGGACCCTGAGATTAGCTTTGAAAGGAAAACCTTGATTGAAGGCCCAGTGGTTGAGCCTGTGAACCTTAAGACAGGATCTCCCTCTGCACCCAGTACCCTCAGTGAGGCACCAGCTGGTGAAGGTGTCTCATAACCTCTCTCTGGCCAGAGCTTGACTGCTGAACCAAGCAATGAAGGCCAAAGTTCTCTCCACCCTGAGTCACCATGGCCTGTGGTTGACAAAGGGAAAAGGAAATTAACTCCTGAGGTGTTGGAGGAGGAGAAAAGAGAGAGGAAGAGGAAGCTGAGGGGAGAGAGTTCAAGTAGGTCCCTAAGCTTCATGGAAGCTGCAATCTGGGCTGCCCATAGGCCAAATACTCAAGATGATGAGTTAAGGGCAGCTAGGCTAAACTACCTGGGGACCAAGAACTACAACATAGATGAACTCATCTCTCTCCCCTTAGAAGAGTTAAATGAGCTGGCTGACACTGAGCTGTCAAAGGAGAGGAGGGAGGCAGAGGATGCAACATTGCTCCTCAAGATTAAGGAAAAAAGGAGACTAAAAAGGCTCTACAAACATGCTCGTGTCCTCTCCCTAGTTCAAGAAAGTCCTAAGACAGAGACTGTGGCACAGGCATAACCTCAGGTAGATATGGAAACTGAAAGAATGAATATGATCAACTACCTAAGTGCCACAGGACTCTATCAGGCAGTTGCACTTCTTCCCTTATCCTTTGAGTACATAGAGTTTGAATATCTCAAGCAGCTGGAGGAACAAGCCGCAAAAAAAGAAAAGCTTCTAAGAGAAAGCTAAGGGAAGAAGCTGCAAGGTCAAGGGCTATCATCCACAAAAGCCAAAAGAAGTCTGAAGATAGACAAAGGATGATGAGCTTCTAGAAACTGTATGGATTCTCTAGAAGGAGGCTTGGTCCTATGTCTCTATCCACAATGGATGAGCATATAAGGGTGATCAAGCAGAAGATCAAAAGGGGAAAGGTTGTGGATTTACATTCTCCACCAAGTCCAGCTCAACCTGAAGTTGAGGTAAAGGTTGAACCCACTAAGACAACACAACCTGAACCTAGAGCTGCATCTCAGCCAACTTCATCTTCTGATCCATAGCAGGTCCTCTTCTCTCTCCTTCTGAACTTGTGAGAGAAGAGAACCCAACTGAGAGGGACACTACTGAACAATCTGGTGCTGAAGACCAGTCCTCTCAGTTGAAATCATCAAAGAGGAGAAAAATGATGGCCAGAAGAACCCCTACAAAGAAAAAGAAAACTAAGGCATCCACCTCTACATCTCAGGATGAGTCAGAACATCCTGAGGAAGTGCATGAAGAGGCTGCTCAACCAACTCCCATCAGAGTAGAGCCTCTTACAGTTGGAAGACCCATTGTGTCCGGGAGTTTTACTGACAATCTAGACAGATGGTATGCCATTAGAGATCAAGGAGGTCAAGATGTCTACTTTCAGCAAGACATGCTTGCCCTTCCTTTGCATGATCTCTATGTCATGAGAAGATTCTATGAGAGTCTGAAGGATCCTAACCATATGATGAAGAGAGGTTTGCTGCTGATCCTAATAAAGACTATCAACATCTGAAGAATCTCTCTATTTTGGTAGCATCAGCCTAGGGGGAGTTTGTAAAGATCTATCTGAAGATTATGAGGCTGATGCAACCAAAGATCTTCCAACATGCACTAAGGAACAAGGATGAACTTGCTGCGGAAGCTTTACACTCTCTAAAACTCTAAGTGTAAAGTCTTCCGAAGCCAAAAGTTCAGAAGAATTTACTTCGGAAGCTTTACACTTAACAGAAAATATTTCAAGTGTAAAAACTTCCGAAGCCAGAGGCCAAGTTCTCCTGAAGCGAAAAATGAAGTCTTCCGAAGCTTCAAAGAGAAAGTATTCCGAAGCCATTTTGCTGTGTAGACTGATTTCTTCGGAAGACAGAGAAAAGATGCTTTCTCTGATCTACTTTTGATAAAGCTGACCAACTTTCTGCTGCAACTCTGATAACTCACCAACTTGTATGAGTTGGTGAAACTTCTATGCTTTAATGAATAGTAGATAAAGTCTTTGTCTGTAATTTTCTTCTTTTGTTCCTTTAGACTTTTTTGTACTAGGAAAAGTCAGTGAGCTATGGCATGTCATAGTCACTAGTCAAAAGGCAATCTACCTTTTGACTCTAGATTGATTTTGTTGTCTAGATCAGTCAATTTCAACTGTCCTTCCAAGTATTGACGGTTGTAGGTTGTAGTATAAAAGAGTCTCGGGTCATTGCATTTTAGATCATGCTTTGAACACTTGTAATAGAACTTGAGATCAATATACAACATCCTTGAAAACTAATACTTGTGTTATTGTTCTAAGTTCTGTCTTATTGTTACTTGTGTTCCTTGTATCTTCAAAGTTTCCTGTTCCCTATTTGAACTGTTAAGTGATCTAAGATCACTCTTCTTGTGAAACTAATTGTAGTTAACACCCTAACCCGGTCCTGCATGAGTTTAAATTTCAAGCAATTGGAACACTTAGCCAAGAGTTTTAAGGTGCCGGTGAACCAAGTTGTGCCGACTAATATGGTTAGATCGGCAAAATTTTGATGTTGATATTATGAACGTGGAAGCCGGAATCATTATCGAAATGCATGTTTGAGGTTAAATAGGGCTCAAGGTTAAATGGTCAAATAAAATCAAAGAAATAACAACTAAAATCGGGTCTGTAATTGGTGCAAACACAGGGCAAGTTAACATGGAAACCATGTTCATAGAAAGGCATTCGTGATTGGTGTCAATGATGCCTGACAGAACCCAAACGTAGTTACATTAACTTTTGTAACTTAGTTGGACTTCACTCAAGTTATGTGGATACGTGTTATGAAATGGGCTAATAGCAATCTCTTAAATAGGGAGATAATTTGGGACTTTAGTGTGATATTAGATGATCATGCCTTTACAATAGGTCTTATATGATATGGGCTTGGAAGTTTCGACTTGGTTCCGGGAATGGACTAGTTGTCAAGAAATAGGGTTGAGATCATCTTCTGTGAGAAGACTACTTGCATGCCATTGTAAAACAATAAGACATTTGACATACATGGAGAGAGATCAGGAGAGGACAAGATGTAGATCATGAGCATGAAGGCTGAGGAATAAGAGTTTGATGACATACCTATTATGTGAGAATTTCAGGAAGTGTTCCCCGAGGATTTAGCATTTCACAACAGGTGGATTTTAGATTGACCTGGTACCTAACATGATGCATGATGCTAGGGCTCTTTATCATTTAACACCTTTGGAGATACAAGATCTGCCTAATCAACTTCAGTAGTTGTTAGATAAGGGTTTTCAATGACCCACTCACTCACCATGCGGTGCTAGTGCTTTTTGTCAAGAAGAATGATGGATCCTTCAGGACATGCATGGACTATCAAAATGATGGATCCTTCAGGACATGCATGGACTATCAAAAGCTAAATAAGCTAAAGGTCAAGAACCGTTATCCTTTGCCGAGGGTAAATGACTTATTTGATCAGCTTCAAGTATCAATGTACTTTTTGAATATTGATCTCCATTCGAAAATCATCAACTTAGATTACATGAGGACGACACATCGAAGAAAGCATTTAGAACTCGTTACGGACATTACAAGTTCCTAATTATGCTTTTTCAGCTAACAAATGCACCTATGGTGTTCATGGATCTGATGGATTCGGGTGTGTGCAAGCCATGTCTGGATAAATCCGTCATAGGGTTCATTGAGAATTTTCTGATTTATTTGAGTACAGGGAGGATCATGAGAAACATTTGGGGATAGTTTTGAAATTGTTGGAAAAGGAGAAAATGTGTGCTAAGTTCTACAAGTGTGTCATCTATACTGACCACAAGAGTATTCAGCATATTTTTCATCAGAAAAAAGAAAGAACTGAACATGAGACAGAGACATTGGATTGAGTAGTTCAGTGACTACAACGGTGTAATCGGGTATCACTCGGGAAGGCAAATGTGGGTTCCGACATACTAAGTCATAAGGAAAGAGTCAAACCCGTGCGCGTCAGAGCATTGGAAATGGCTATTCATTTAGGTATAAAAACCCACCTCATTGCTACTCAAGTTGATTCAATGAGTGGACCACATGTGTAGGATGAGGCTTTGAGAGGTCTGGAAAAATAGTTTGTGCAAAAGAACAATAGAGGATTACACTTTATTAAGCAGAATTGGGTTCCATTTACGAGGAATGTGCAGATATTGGTGTTGGACGAAGCACACAAGTTTAAATATATTATTCATCGCAGTGCTAACAAAAGGTACCATGATCTTAAGGACTTATTTTAGTGGTCTGGAATGAAAGGGGACATAGCGACTACGTGTGCAAATGTTTGACTTATTCAAAGGTTAAAGCGGGGCTATATAGGCCACCTGGCCTGTTGCAACAACCTAAGATTCTGGAATGGAAGTGGAAAAACATTATTGTGGACTTCATCATAAAACTAATAAGAATTAGTAGTGGGCACGATTCGATTTGGGTCATTTTGGATAGAATGACCAAATCTGGCCATCTTTTGACCACTCGTGAGGACTACAAGATGGAAAAGCTGGCAAGAATTTATGTTAGTGAGTTGTGGATAGACATGGAGTACCTATGTCGATCATCTTCGATGGTGACAGTTGTTTTTATGCCATGATTCTTTAAAATCTTGTAAAAGGTGCTGGAAACATGTTAGCACGGGGATACAACTAATAACCTATAGACTGGCGGTCTGAGTGAGTGAACTATTAAGACATTGTAGGGTATGTTAAGGTCTTGTATCATTAACTTTGGAGGTAGTTAGGACACTCACCTACTATTGGTTGAGTTTCCCTATAACAATAGCTATCATGGGGGTATTATTTTAGCACCATTCAAGGCACTATACAGATGTAACTGTCGGTCAACGATGTAACGAACAGAAGTCAGGTAAAGATATATGAATGGACCGCAAATCATTCAAGAGACGAATGATTAGGACTTTTGGATTAAAGACAGATTAAAGGCAGCTCAAGATCGTTAGAAATTTACACTAACGATCAAAGGAAGCCTTGCTTTAGGCACATGCTCTCAGACGTTAGGTTATTTGATAATTGGTTATGGTTGGTGACTGGTACACTATCAAGGTGTTAGCAGTGTGGTGGGTTAGCTTTGGTACACCTTATATATAAACGCTAATGATAACTTGAATGTGAAATTGGATCCGGACGGGGAACTAATTTTTTGTGATGGACAACAGCCATACTCTGGAGATATCAACAAATAGGTTGTAGACCTAAAAAGTCATCTCAATAGACCTTAATTTATGGGCTGGATACGAGCTGCTGGCTTTGAAAGGCATTATTCGCTTTGACAAAAAGAGCAAATTAGCATCTAGATTGTTAAGTACAGTAAAGACTACCAAATGATTTGGTCTTTGGATTATCGTTTGGAGTTACACCAAGAACTGAGAGGGTTGCATGACATGTACCATATGTCAAAACTTGATGTGCTCTAAATTATACATAAAAATACTATCAAAAGCACATCAATTATTCCCTAATATCATTCTTAAAATGATAAAAATGTACTTAAAAATGTTAATTTATATTTTTAGGTGTTCAAAAGGGAAAGGTGGACAAAAGAAGCATATTTAACAAGAATTTGAAGAAAACTAAGCTTTGAAGTGCAAGCATGAGGTCGTGCATCAATAAGCACGCCCCCATGACTTACTTGAAACACACCCCCATGCTTAAATTGGCACACTCCCATGATTGGACATCTGACAGGACAAAAAGTACCGTTCCCCAAAAGTGATCACGGGGCCGTGCCCCATCACAAACATAGGGTCGTGCCCTATTGAACATGGGTCGTGCCCGACATCTTCTGCACGTACGAACCAACCAACTTTCGTAAGCATTGTACTGGCATAGGATCGTGCCTTTTAGGTACGAGGCCATGCTTAACACTCCAGAAAGCCTATAAATAAAGGCCTAAGTCCATCATTTGGGCAAGCTTTTGGTGGAGGGTCACCCTGCTGAATTCTCTCGGGAATCAAGTCTTGAAGATCCTTTGGAGGTTCGGAAGGTGCATACAACACTTGGATGAAGCCAGGATTGTCTAAACATCATCTATTATGGATCACTAGTTTGATTGTTCCATTTCACTGATGATTTCATATCTATCTTCTATATTGTTTCTTGTTATGTTCAAGCTCATTATGAGCTAACTTTCTTTATCATCCTAATTGGATGAAACTTATGTAATTTTTGATGAACTAATGGTGCAATTTATGTTATGTCAATGTTATGGTAATCTTGGGTAAACTTTTGATGGGTAGCATCTACATTTGAACGGGGAGTTATAAACTTATGATTTGTAATTGTGAATGTCATACAAGGTTGAAAAACGTATGAACTAGCTTTTATTCGTAAAACCAGTCTTCATAACAAATCTATGGCTAATCAACTAGAAATGGTTATTAGAAATCATATAACTTTAGATTTCTGATAATTTGCAGGTTCATTTTTATTAGTCTGAGAAATCTACAGTAATTGTTATGGTTTTCTAAAATTAATGGTATGTTATAAAGGAACTTGATCAACTCTCTTTCTAAAGTTAAGATGCTTTCAGAAATAGTATGTTAAAAGATTACACTAGATCCACCTACATTACTAGTGGATTTGATTGATCATTACTGTAAGTTACTCATACTGGTGTCCTTGTCACTACGAAGCTGGCAGACGGGAAATCCGCGTTGGTTCACGTTTATAAACATTAACATAACTACTTAAACTTATATCTTTACTCACACCATGATATTCATCATAGTTACATAAGTGTAATCTAATCTGGATGATTTCCCTATTTTAAAACCCAAAAGTTTCAATTTTACTTTTACTTTCATTTTAATTATTGTGTTTAAACTCTAAAAAAAATTTGGTTACATCAATGCAACTTATCATTTTCCCAAAACAAAATTTAATCTGGTAGTCAATCATAAAGGTTGTTGAGTAGGCTCGGTGTGTCCACGGATTGATACTCGGTTCTTACCATCACTATATTACCACATGACAGGTACACTTGTCTTTTGTGTGTGTAGTTTAGTATTAGTAATAACCAATTAAAACTGAATCTATGCGAAAATATTTATCAAAAAAATATATACCTTTCACACGCATCAAGTTTTTGGCGTCGTTGCCAGGGACACATGGCAGTTTTGAATGACAATCTAAATTTTTGACTATCTTTCTTATATCCTATTAAAATTTTTGTTCAAACTTGTTTTATTTTGTTAGTTAGATTAGTTAATTTGCTTTAGTTAGTTAGATTAGTTACATTTGCCTGATTCATTCTAAGCCTTAGTTAGTATATGCTTTCTTAAGTTAGTGTATGTCCGATTCGTCTAGTCCTGAACTTGTTTCGCCTCTTTCGAAAATGAACGGCTTTTCTATCAAAGGTTACGCGAAAGACCACGAAAAATAGTGACAATTATTAAAGAAGACATTTTGGAAGGCACACCATCTAAAGAAGACATGGCTAACCAAGACGAGGAAATGAAGATGACACACTATGCCACACCATCAGTTGATGGTTATGAGTCTAGCGTTGTCCAACCAGCAATAGTAGCCAACAATTTCAAGATTAAGTCTAGTATTATCCAACTCATAGAAAACTTTGTTCAGTTCCACGGATTGCAAGACGAAAATCCTAACGCTCACATCTCACGATTCTTTCGTATCTTTGCAACTTTCAAAATAAACAGCTATTCTGACGATGCAATTAGACTAAGACTTTTTCCATTTTCACTTCAAGGTAGAGCCATTTTCTGGCTTGATTCGCTTCCACCTAGTTCTATCACCACATGGGCGGAAATGGCTGAACAATTTATTTTGAAATATGTTCTACACGATCGCACTGCCAAACTGAGAAGCAACATCACAAGGTTTCGCCAAGACGATAATGAATCATTACACGTAGCATGGGAGAGATACAAAGGTCTCCTTCGGAGATTCCCACATCAAGGACTTGATTTGTGGCTGTAGTGTCAAATCTTTTACGATGCAATCAGCAGAGCACACAAACAAGCTATCGATCAAAGTGCGGGAGGAGATTACGGAAGTATCACGCCAACCAAAGCATACCAAGCTCTAGAAAGAGCATCTAAGAAGTGCTTTGTTTATAATCCCTTGGAGAAACAAACCCAGTTCTAAAGGCATCCATCAAGTAGGCTCCGAAACCCTAGTTGCAACCCAATTAGAAGCCCTAACCATACGATTCAAACAATTGCAAGCCGAATTAAAGAAAACTCCAACACGATGCAACACATGTGGAAATTCACACAAGACCAACGAATGCCCACAAAGCATAATGATGGTTGAAGATGTTGATAACGTAGGAAGCCTAACCAATTCATATAACAATAACTCAAATTGGAGAAACTAGTCAAATTATAGAGAATCTGGCAATAACCAATCATCATCTGGATTCAACCGAAGGCCACCCTACCAATAACAAAACTACCATACCATGGTCCAAGCAGTAATAACCAAAACCATGGAGCATCATCAATGGAAGACTTATTGTAGCAATTGTTGATAACCACTCAAGCCACAGATGAATACATCCAGAAATCTGATTGAAGAAATGAGGAGAGGTTCTAAATAAACAAAGCTGACATCAAAAGCAACAAAGCATCATTGCAAACCATCAAACACCAAGAACGTCAGATAGCACAACAACTATCTTAGAGACCCCAAGGTGCTTTGCCTAGCAACACTGTGACAAACCCTAATGCACAAGTGAAAGCCATCACCATAAGGAGTAGCAAAACCACTCAAGGTGATGCACCTGCATTACAACCAATCCTTGAAGAAATAGAAACCGAAACTCCAAGTAATGCAGATGATTAGCAAAAGCAACCTGTTGTTGTTGAAAAACCAGCCAAGAAATACCTACCACCACGACCCTATGTTTCACAACCTCCATATCCTAGTTGTTTGAGACAACAACGAATGGAGGCACAATATGGTAAATTCCTAGGGTTGTTCAAGGAACTCCACATCAATCTGCCATTGGTGGAAGCCTTAGCCCAAATGCCAAATTACGCTAAGTTCTTGAAGGGTGTGTTGTCAAACAAAAAGCAAATGGAAGAGTTATCACATGTATTTTTTAATGAGGAATGCTCTGCAATTCTTCAAAACAAACTACCTCAAAAAGATGACTGATCCAGGAGCTTTACCATACCTTGCCTAATAGAAAATCTTTCTATTAGTAACGCATTAGCTGACTTAGGTGCTAGCATTAACCTTATTCCTTATGCGGTTTTCAAAAAGTTAAACTTAGGTGAACCTAGATCTACCCGTATGAGCATCCAGTTAGCTGATGGTTCCGTCAAATATCCGAGGGGCATCGTTGAAAACCTTTTAGTTAAAATCGATAAATTCGTATTTCCTATTGATTTTGTGATCCTTGACATGGATGAGGACAAGAATGTTCCTCTGATCGTAGGTCGACCTTTCTTAGCAACTGCTCGAGCTCTCATTGACGTTTACATCGGCAGACTTACACTTCGAGTGGATGAGGAGGAAGTGAACTTTGACATAGGACGATCCATGAAACATCCTCAACATCATGATAACTCACTCTATTACATTGATGTATGCGATTCAATCATAAGCTGTCATTTAAGGAAATTCCTTAAAAATGAAGCTTGTAACACTCAATTAATAGAAGTTCAAACAACCGAACCCATATGTGAAAATCAAATCATTTCAGAACCAGAAATTGATGAAACATCATCTTATCAAGAAGCATTCGAGATCATCGAACAAGGACTGGAACGTAAAGTTAAACCATCTATTAAAGATCCTCTAATTTTAGAACTCAAAGAACATCTGTCTCATCTCGAATACGCCTTTCTTGAAAACACATCTCAACTTCATGTCATCATCTCATCCACCTTATCAAACGATTAGAAGAACAAGTTGCTCAATATGCTTAAGGCACATAAACGAATAATTGCTTGGAAAATCTTGGACATCAAGGGAATCAATTCATTCTTTTGCACTCACAAAATACTGATGGAGGAGAACTTTAAATCTGTCATTCAACCTTAAAGATTTTAAATCCAAGCATGCAAGAGGTTGTGAAGAAAGAAGTAATCAAACTGCTAGATGCCGATTTGACTTACCCTATTTCTGATTCGCCTTGGGTCAGTCTCGTCCAAGTTGTTCCAAAGGAATGACTGTTGTAACTAACGAGAAGAATAAGCTTATTCCAACTCGTACGGTTACAGGATGGTGAGTTTGTATCAACTATCGTAAACTCAATGATGTCACAAGGAAAAATCACCTCCCTCTTCCCTTCATCGATCAAATGCTTGAAAGATTATTTGGAAAAATGTTCTATTGTTTCCTCGATGGTTTCTCAGGTTATTTCCAAATTCCAATTGCTCCCGAAGATCAAGAGAAAACGACATTCACATGTCCATATGGCACATTTGCTTATCGGCTAAAGCCTTTTGGATTATGTAATGCCCCTGTTACATTTCAAAGATGCATGGTAGCAATCTTTCACGACATGATTGAACATTCTATGGAAGTTTTCATGGATGACTTTTCCATCTTTGGGAACTTATTTGACCAATGTCTTGAAAATATGGAAAAAATGTTAGTTAGATGTGAAGATTCTAACCTTGTCTTAAATTGGGAAAAGTGGCACTTCATTGTTACTGAAGGAATAGTGTTAGGACATAAAATATCTCGAGCAGGACTTGAGGTCGATCAGGCCAAAGTCGAGACTATTTCCAAACTTCTGCATCCTACAACTATGAAAGCAATAAGAAGCTTCCTAGGTGATGCAGGATTCTATCAACGTTTCATCAAAGATTTTTAAAAAATCACACACCAATGACACAAATCCTCGAGAAAGACGTCGCAATTCGTATTTTCTAATGAATGCATTAGTGCATTCAATTGTGAATCCTAGGATCGTTCAGGAATTATCAGATTTGATTTTAACAAGTATTAATCGCAGAATTATCAACACTTGCTGTCTAATCAATTATCTATCTACAAATCAATCAAACAGTATAAAGAGTAATTAGATAATATGAATAATCAAACCACGATTGCTCAAGAACGTTGATCGTAATGCTTTCTATTGCTATTTCTATATTGATGTAATTGTTGCTGATTCTCCTTCACTGATTATACTGATTATCTTGATCCGTTTTTTTACATATGTTCTTGATCTTGTAATATATAGAGATCCTATTCTGTTCCTAATTCATTGCTAATCTTATTGCTATATTGTTGCTATAATTAAGCTAACTATAGTTATCCGAATCCTCGCCACATTTATCGGCATAGGAGTTCGAGATTTACAATGAAATAAATACAGATAATGTTGTTGATGTGACGTGGAATATTTCATTGAATTAAATGTCTTCCGTCATCATTAATGATGTTGTTCTGCCATGTTGACTTGTTGACTTTTTGTTGACTGCTTGATGATCTGAAATCATACAAGTATTAAACAGTCTTCCGTAGAAATTTCTTCTTTCGCAGGAACTTAGTCTTCCGCAGCAACACTTGATCTTCATTGCTTGTTCTTCTTTGATTGTGCTTCCGCAGGAGTTCTTGGACTTTTCTTCAGTGGCAAGTCCTCCAGTAGCTTCACTTTGTTGTTCACTTGTTCAGCTGAAGTTGTTCTTCTGCAGAGGATCTACGGATGTATACTTCCTGAGAACATCTACGAAAGAGTAATTTGTTCATCCGCAGTTGTTCCAATACTTATGTCAATTTCTCAATTTGACACAGTCTGATGTTTACTGCACATTTCACACATACATTATGAAATACATTATATCATATATTTATAACATATATAATGAGATGTAATATTATTTACTTCATGAACACATATGATCAAAATCATTCATATTATATTATCAAAATCATAATTACAAGAATGATTACAAGAATGTTCTATCATCTAAACCTATACAAGAGTTCTATCCCTAACAATACTCCCCCTTAGGTTTAGACTCTAGTACTCATTGGTTTAATTCTTTTAGCTCTTGAACTCTAGCCAAAATCCTTTTGTTAAAGTATTCTACAGCAGTCTTCTGATCTTCATACTTGTATTTGATCTGCCTTCTGCTCATCCTCTTTAATGTTTTATATTTCAGGCCCAGGATATCCTCTTTAGTGGTAAGTGTTGCAACAACACTATTATTAGATACCACTTCCAATTCATCCTATTCTAAAATTCTCAGTTCAGTGAATGGCTTTATTTTTTATCCTATTAACTGGCCAGCCTCAAATTTTCTCCTCATATATGCCTTGGCATGCAGCTTGTCAATGACTTGAATAATGTGTACATATAAGCACAAGTCATTTTGAGCAGTTTGGTCATGCAACCTTGGAAAATATTTGTCATGTAAGTATGAGGTGTAGCTTGGGTGAAAAAGTTTAATTTCCACAGGATCAAATAATCTGATACTTGAGCCCTTCTTCTGCGGATCATTTCTTTGTAGCACCAACTCCTTGGTTTTTTTTTCAACATAACCCCATTCAGTGATAGGGCATGTATACTGATTTCCTTTGATGATCTTGAGTGATGCATTGGCCAAGTCAACATATCCAGTTCTTTATTTAAATTCAGCATCCATAAGGTGAGAACTGGTATGTGACCTTCTCTGACTTGTTCTTTTGTGCTCAACATCCACTTGTTTTTCTTCTCTTAGCACATCTCTTTTGAATCTGTGATGAAGCTTAGCCACAAGTCCAGAGAAGTCTCTACCTCTTGGACTGATTGGGTAGTTTGTTATTGGGATGTTTTGCAGAGTGTTTAGATCAGCATCTGGAAGAGTAAGTAGGTTCTCCACCCATGGGAAGTATTGTATCATTCCCGATGCTCTCTTAAGCATGACACAATTCCATTTCGAATCAAATTTCCATGCAATTATGTTGTTCTCTTCTGCTTCTTCTGGAGTTGTGATTAGGTCAAAGAATTGAATCAAGGTAGCTTTCTGCTCAGTGATCTCTCTAACTGCAGTGCCTAGAGGCCAGATCTTGTTGGGAATTGAATCCATTGGCTCTCTGATCAGTTTTTCTTTACCCTTGTGCATGTCTTTGCTTTCAACCACAATAGGTTTAGCTTGTGATTGTTTGCCTTGTTGATATGCTGGGTTTGGAGCTCCAGTTCTAAATCTCACTCTTGTGCTCAACTCCACCTTCATAACATGATCCATCATAGCTCTAAGCTCACCTATTGTTCTCCCTTTAAGTTCATGTTGCTGGTAGTTGTGGCTTTGTAACCAATAAGTCATATTATATCTGGTTAGCTTCTGTGTATTATAATGCCCTAACTCCTTTCTTGTCTTCTCAATTGCTTTATATTTTGAAAATGTTTCATATGTGCAGCCTGGGATCATCATCCGTACAACATCAAATTCTTTTACAGTCTGTATCAACTCAGACATGTTCATTCTTTCTACCATGTCATAGGAAAAGCCATTGTTAATTAGGTCCATGAACATGGCAGATTGAGGTCTTTCTTCCAGTATGTCTTCACTTGATAAAAGCTCAACATCTTTTGCTTCTTCATCAGCTTTAGGAGGCTCTTCCTTATTAAGCTCAACAGACTCTTCTCTAGTCAGCTCTTCCCACTCTGCATCACTATGCACCTTGTCTTGATCCTCTGGGACTGTCTGCTCTGGTGAATCTAGTTTTAATCTTTTTGGAGATTCACCAGCAGCATCTGTTGGTTTCCCCAGGTACTTCCTCTTACTGCTGTAAGTGATCATGAGTGACTCACTTTTGCTCACTTTAGCTTCAGCCAACTTTTTCTTTAATGTATCAATCTTATCATCCTTTTCTCTCAACTGTTCAGCTTGTTTATCAACTAGATCATTAAGGGCATCAATCACCTTATTATCAATCTCAACATCTTCTCTCAGCCTCTTAAGTCGACCTTCCAGTTGAGTGATTGCCTTATCTTTCTCAGCTATGAGTTCATCTTTCTCAATAAGCTCTTTCTTCAACCTTCTCAACTTTTCCAGCTTCTTGTTTCCCTTCAGGACGAGGTTGTTATACTTTACTACCAAGTAACTCTTACTTACATCTATTTCCTCGTCCTTCAGGTCATCTTCATGATAAGCTTCAACTTCCACAAACTCTTGAATTACCTCCTCATTCTTTTCTTTCTTCTCTACTTCCATACAAACCTCTTCTGTGTCTCCATCAAAAACTATTTCTCTAATATCCTCATCAAGGTTGAGTTCCTCGGTGGAAGTTGGACTATCAAACGGCTCAGTAGGAGTGGGAGAGAGGATTGGTTCAGTGGATGTAGGTGAGGTGAGTGGTTCAGTTGGTGTAGGTGAAGGAATTGGTTCAGCTGGGATTGGATAAGTGGGAGTTTGAATGGGAGTGAGTGAGATGGGTTCTGTTGCATCAGTGTGAACAGATGATAGTGATTGTGCAGGTGTAACAGGCTGGGTATGTTCACTAGATGATGAATCCAGTTGAACAGGTGGTGATTGTGGTTCAGGAGCTGTTTGAGTTTGCAGTTGGGAGTGGGTGGATGATTCTGCTGATGAGCTCGGTAGTTGTGGTTCTTCAACCCACAACAGCTCCTGTGGGATCTCCTCAGACTCATCCAGGACATGGGCAAACATATGCACCTCTCCTCCTTGGTACTGCCTAGTTAGCTTGTTTAGTAATGATCTGCCCAGATGACTCTGTACACATACATCTCCTTCTCTCTTGATCTCAAGCAATTGTTGATTAATCATCAATTGTAAGAACCTTGGAAACATGGACATTTTGTCCTTTTCTGCACTCGCACGTGGTCGCAAAGGCAGTTCAGTATATACTTGGCATAGTTATATTTTCTTCCTTCAAAGATTCCTATAATGCCAGAGGATATGTGTCTTGAGAATCTATCCAACCCAGACTTTCGGTTTGATATGCACTTGAGATATGTGTGGCACAGGAAGCGGTAAGGCTTACACAACCTTCCCTTTTTAATCTCTCGTTTCGATAATCACCATCATATCCCATTAGCCCGAATACCCTCTGAATGTATTCATGGTCGAATATATCCGGGTGGCCATCTTCTTCTTCCCCGAGCTCTAGTGCACTTCGAATGATTTCTTCATCTATCCACAAGGGAAGATTCCCTACGGTGGCAGTGATTATAGCTCACTCGCCATCCTCTCCTACTACAGCAGTGGTCCAGAAATCTATCATGTGTGATAGATAGATCAGTGGGTCAGCAGTTAGTGCATAGAAGAGTCGTGTTCTCCTTAGGTAGCGAATGATGACTCTACACTCGTCTTCCACTTCCGGATTTAAGAACGCACACACGTTATGGTCCTTCACAAATCTATTTGCCATAGTGGCAGTAAGGTTTGAATGTCGTGAGTATGGATTGAGTGGAACGGTCGATGTCAATGAAGATGAAAAGGGGGTTTTTGGCTCAAAGGATTTCTAGGTCGAAAGGTGTTTTGAAAATGAATAGAAAGGCCAACGGTCACGGAGCCCTTTTTATACTTTTCCAGACTGTCTAACCTTATCTTAATGATGTGGGACCCATCTACCCTTTTTACCCCTCCGAAGTTATCAGACTAATCAATGTCTACAATTAATATTTACGCAAGTCAGACATTTTATTTCTTCCGTAGAATATCTAGGGAAGTCAATGTTCCTCTGTTTCATTCTGCTTCCGCAGAACATCTACGAAGGACAGATTTCCTGATTTATCCTTAAATGTTGTTTGAAAACATCTTTCAAAAGTGATGTTAAATGTTAAAACTTTTCTTCTGAAGATGGTTTTGTTAAACGTTTTCTTCCGAAGTTAAATTTCTTGATTTTGCAGAAAACTTTCTTCCGAAGTTTATTTAATAAAAACTCTTTCGAAGGTAATTTTCTTCCGAAAGAAAATTGATTTAACTAATCTTCCGAAGGAAAACTTCAGTTTCATATCTTCCGAAGGAAAATTTTAATTTTCATATCTTCCGAAAGAAAAGTTCAATTTAACTGTATGAACTAACACATAGTTAGTCCATTTGTTGTTTGCTGTTGGACCTTATGACTTTGCTTCATGGCAATTGTGCAGAAGTACCTAAACACTTCAGATATCCTGTAGCCAAGTTAGTGTGCTCAAGTTCCAATTTTCTTCATATCATTGTGTTGAAATTAGTTAAACTCAGTTTCAAACTCTGTTTCATGCGTTGACTACTCCCCCTAAATTTGTGATTAATCATAGACTTATGTATTTATCAAAAATTTATAAGAATAGTATGAACAGAAATTAATTTGTCTAACTAATAATCATAGAGAAAATAAAAGTTGTTTATAACTTGTTTCAGACAGACATAGGATATACTAGGGATCATACTATAATCTAGACATTTTCCTGAATATTATGTGTGATATAATCGAATACTTGATCTAGTGCTGATTGCAAATTGTGGATCTGCATGAATTCAGTCAAGAGTGTATTTTACTTTATCATGCTGATTATCATGTTTTGGTAAGAGTTAAAGATAGCAAAGGTGAACTCATCATTGAAGTGGCATGTAAGTTAGTCCTCCAGATGTTAGTGAAGTTAACACTTTATCACACTTAAACTATGTTCCGTAGATTATAAGCTCTATCTTAAGATTTCTTTGAAATCTTATTAATGCTGAGTTGATTTATATGATCTTTGAAATTAAGTACATTGGACTCTTTTAGAGCAGTTCCTTTTTGGAACATTTGATGATCAGCATCCGGTCACCAGGTCTTTACTCACGTAAAACAAGGTGCTCGTTGATCCAGGTCTTTGTTTAAGCAAAACAGAGGGTCATGATGCACAAAGATAGAGGTTATAGGGTGTTACAACATCGTAAGTGTGCATGGGTGTTAACCTAATGACATCCGGATTAGACTTACTTGAATACTCCTCACAATGAGTTGTCCACTCTTAGTCACCTTGACTTTATGTTGTGCATGACTTTGTTTAGTTTCCACTCAAGCTGAACCTATTCATACATCAAACACATCTGATCAGTAGGTAGTTGGTAATTAAAGATCAGGAGTAAATGTCAAGTTATAGTGTACTATCATATCCTTAGAATATCAACTGCCTTATGTAGTTATTTATGAAAAATGCATACCTTTCTCATATGATTACAAGTACTTGACAAATAATTCTGTTGTTATTGTAATCTAATCTAAGTTGAGCATGCCTAAGAACTCAATTAAGAAATTAAATCTAACTGAATCAAAGGCTTTAATGAACAAATCAGCAAGTTGATTTGTTGTGTCCACTTTGATCAACTTGATTAGACCCTTTTCTAAATAGTCTCTCAGAAAATGGTATCTGATTTCAATGTGTTTAGTTTTAATATGTTGTACTAGATTAGCAGTTATGAACATAGCAGCCGAGTTATCTATATATATTGGAGTTTGAAGAAAATTGTAATCATAATCAAGTAGTTGGTTTTGTAACCATAGAACCTAAGAGCAACCAGCTGAAGCAGCTATGTACTCAGCCTCAGCTGTGGATACTAAAACATTTGTCTACCTTTTGCACTGCCAAGACACAAGTCTTGGTCCTATGAATTGACATCCTCCAGTTGTTGATTTCCTGTTGTTGTTAAATCCTCCGTAGTCACTGTCTGAATATGAGTAAAGTTTGAAATCTCCTTCTTTTGGATACCCGAGTCCAAGTGCTGGTTTCCCTTTTAGGTATCTGAAGATTCTTTTTACTGCTTTCAAGTGAGACTCCTTTGGATCTGCTTGATACCTAGCGCACACACACACAGCAAACATTATGTCAGGTCTACTAGCAGTTAAGTACATTAATGATCCTATCATAGATCTATATAATCTTTGATCAATAGACTTCCCTGTTGAATCTGGTACAATTTTGTCTATAGTAGATGCTAATGTTTTGCAAGAGGAAGAGTCTGCAAGGTTGTATTTCTTCAGTGTTTGAAGGACATACTTTTCTTGATTGATGAATATGCCATCTATTTTCTGATGAACTTGTAATCCTAGAAAGAATGTTAATTCTCCCATTGATTTCATCTGAAACTCAGATTGCATTAAGGCTTCAAACTCTTCACATAGTCTCTTGTTTGTTGATCCAAATATGATGTCATCAACATATATTTGAACAACTAAGAGATCTTGATGTTCATGTTTGAGGAAGAGTGTCTGGTCAATTGTACCTCTCTTGTATCCATGTTTCAATAGGAATTTTGACAATGTTTCATACCATTTCCTTGGAGCTTGATGAAGCCCATACAAAGCTTTGTCAAGCTTGTACACCCTATGAGGATAATCAGGGTCTTCAAAGCCTGGTGGTTGAGAAACATAGACCTCTTCATCAATCTTACCATATAAGAAGGCACACTTTACATCCATTTGATAAACTATGAACTTCTTATAGGATGCATAGGCTAAAAACACTCTGATTGCCTCAATCCTTGCAACTGGTGCAAAGACTTCATCATAGTCTATACCTTCTTCTTGAGTGTATCCTTGTGCAATTAGCCTTGCTTTGTTTCTAACTATTATTCCTCTGTCATCTAGTTTATTTTTTAATAGCCATCTAGTTCCAATTGGATATTGGCCTTCAGAGAGATCAACTAGATTCCATACTTTCTGTTTTCTGAATTACTGAAGTTCTTCTTGCATTGCTTCAATCCAGCTGTTATCTTTCAAGGCTTCTGTTATGTTGGGTGGAACTACTTGTGAAAGAAAGCAGGAGAACAAACAGATGTTTGCTGCTCCCCCTTGTTTTCTTGTAGTTCTCCATATTGAGGTCACCTATCATGTTATCAATTGGGTGATACTTATGTGTTCTAACTGTTGGTACATCATGAACTTGGATGGATGAATCCAGGTTTGTGATGTTGGTTGTTGGTGATGGGGTTAGTTGTGATGGAGAGTCAATAAAATAGTCCATCTCATTTTCTGGTGCAGCTGAATGAGTTTCCGCAGGAATAGGTATGCCTTTCGGGTTTGTGGATATGCCTTCCGTAGCAAGGAAATGATCAGCTGTATTCTCTGTTGAAGATATGTCTGTATGTGGCAATGGTGTGATGTGGTTTTTTGATGTGATTTGGTCCTTGGGGGATTTCAGTCCATCATCTGCGGAAGTAGAGGCATCTACGAAAGTAGATGGTACTTCTGCTGATGTGCATGGTGTAAGGTCATCAGAACCATCTTTACTTGCTTGAGCTGATGTACCAGGATCATTGTCACTTTGGTTCTCTGGAGGAATGACTCTGGGTGGATCAGCTGTCAATGGTACACCCATATTTGGAGGAACATAGGGGTAACATGTATCCGCAGCACCTGTCACATTAAGATAACCAAAGTTAAATGAGTTAGTTAATGCATCTATATCAAACAACCAAGATGATCCTTTCACAGACTGTGGAAATAAGGATTCATCAAAGGATACATTAGAGTTTCTTCCACTATATTATCATGTGGAATGTATACTCTATATGATTTAGATGTTGATGAATAACCAACAAAGAAACCATCATATGCTTTTTCAGCAAATTTTCCTAACTGTTCTTTTGTGTTTAATATAGATACATGACACCCAAATGCTTTAAGATATCCTATAAAAGGTTTTCTTTTAAACAGAAGTTCATAGGGTGTCTTATTATGTTCTTTGACAATCAAAGTTCTGTTTTGAACAGTGCAGGCTGTGTTCACAGCTTCTGCCCAAAATGTAATTGGTAGCTGTGAGTCAGCTAGCATTGTTCATGCTGCTTCAGTTAGAGTTCTATTTCTTCTCTCAGCAACTCCATTCTGTTGTGGAGTTCTTGGTGCACTGAACTGTCTGGCTATGCCTTTGTCTCTGCAAAAAGTATCTAAAACATAGTTAACAAATTCAGTTCCATTATCACTTCTCAGTATCTTGATTCTTAGATCAAGTTGATTTTCTATCTTAGTGATTAACTCCATTAAATTTCTGATGTTTCGCTTTTATGCTTTAAGAAAAATACCCAAGTAAATCTAGTGAAATCATCAACAATCACCAACAGTATTGCCTTTTGCCATGCTTAACACACTGGTTGGACCAAAGAGGTCCACGTGTAGTAACTTGAGTGGTGTTGTTTTGTGTTAATTGTTTTTAACTTATGTGAGACTTTATGTTGTTTTCCTTTATAGCATGATAACAGTGATTAGTACAGTAAAATTCTTTCTTTGGAACACCAATGACTAAGTCATTTTTCACCAATTTATTCATGTTCTTCATTTTGGAATGAGCCATCCTTTTGTGCCACAGTTGTGCTACATCTTCTGATGATTTAGAAATCAGACATGTTTCTTTCCTTGTTAGTGTTGTGTTGTTCATGTCTAACACATAGGTGTTACCTTTTCTTGGTGCTTTAAGAAGGATCCAGTCTTCTGGAATTTTGAAACCTGGCTTAAGAATGTAGCAATCAGAGTTATCAAAGAAAGCAGTATAGTGTTGGTCACAGATTTGAGATACATTTAGTAGATTAAACTGTAAGTTTTCACAAAAATTAACTTTCTCAAACTTTAAAACTCCATTTGTTACCATTCCTTCACCAATGATTTTACCTCCCTTCTTATCCCCACCAAATGCTACATATGAAGCATTTTTATGTTTGAAGTCCTGCATGAGGGTACAGTTTCCTGTCATGTGTCTGGAATAGCCACTGTCAACATACCACTTGTTGTCAGCCCTCCTTGGATGTTCCTGCAAAACATAAGAAACTTAATTAGGCTTAGGAGCCCAAGCCTTGATGGTCTCGGGCTTGCCAATGTTATCTAATATAGTAACTTTCTCATGGATGAGCCTTGAAGTTTCTAAATTAGTTTTGATGTCATTTAATTCATTATGTTTTGTTGTGGGTGAGGATGTGTTTGATGATATTTTTGAGGCGTTTGCATCTTGATTCATATTGACTTGGTCAGTCATTCCTTTTGTTTGAGACTTCTTCTTTGATCTTGAGAATTGGCCAGAAAAGTTTCTGTATCCTTTGATTTGGACTGAGGCGCATTATTCATATTACATATTGAGCAATAGCTGCTAAAGAAGCACTCTTCTGTACTGTGATTGTGCATGTCACACCATTTCCAGTACTTTTCTTCAGCATCACTGTCTGATGCATCCTTAGACTTTTTCTTAGTTGAAACCTTATGGTTCTTCAGCTCTTTGTCCAACTTTGCTGCTGATGATTTCTTACCTCTACCTGACATGATGTCAAAGGGTTCTTGTTTAGCCTGTAAGTACTTCTTTTGAAATTTGTCTTTGCTTGATGATGATTGAGCAGTTTCTTGCTTATTCCGTATGACTTTTGTGGATCTCACAGACTTCTTTCGCAGATGATCTGCTGAAGTCACGGACTTATCTTCTGAGGCTCTATTTGCTGGCTTTTCCTTGTTTTGTTTATTGAGTGCATGTATGCCTTCATTTAGTTGCTCAATCCTTGTGTGGATTGTCTTCAGCAGGTTTCTTTGTTTTGGTGGATAGGATAGTTTAAGTTCATTCAGTACCTTTGGGATTGAGTATTCAGTTAAAACAATTTTACCCTTACCCAAACCAGCATCATCAGACTTATCATCATCATCCAAGTCATCACAGTTATCATAATCAAATTCTGATTTACTTTGTTTTGTGTGTTCTGGTTCTGATGACTCAGATTCATATAATTCAGTGTCATTAGTTACATTATTATTATTTTTATCTGTTGACTCACACATGTTACTAGACACAAAGTGATTAGATAAACTGTTGGTCATGGACTCGGGCAAAGAAGTATAGTTATCATTTACTGGTGGTGGGACTGTATGAAATCCCAACCCTAATTTGTTTTTGGACTCAATATGAGAGTTTAATAATTTCTCATACTGTTGTGATAACAGTTGGAATTTCTGCAATTTCACCTCAGTAGATGCATGATCTAACATAGACTTTGTTAAAGATGTAGTAAGATGCTCAACTTGTGCTTTTAGATTGTAGTTTTCAGATACAAGTTTATCTAAATCTTTTTGTAAAGAATTAATTTAAAAGGAGGTTTCTTTGTCTTTGTTAGATTGTAGTTAAAGATGTAGTAAGATGCTCAACAATTGGCTAATAAACTTTGCCATTGTAGATCCATCTCTTCTACCTCATCAGGATAAAGTTCTTCTAGATCTTGTTGACAAAAGTAAGCAGGAGTCAAAGTACTTCCTAGATAAGCCTGAAAGCTTGAACTGAAGGCTGCAAAGGAAACTTTCTGATCTTTAGACTCCAGAACCATAGTAATTGGTTCTGTTTGTTTGTTGTTCTTTTTGGTTTTGGATTCATCAGCTTTTACTTTGATCTTTATGTGCTGATTGCTTTGAGTACTTGGATTTGAAGACTTTGCAGCATAAAAACTTGTCTCCTCTTCATGTTCACTCTCATCACAGAAGTGGTCTTCAGCTTCATTGGAGATGAATGCACTTCCAGCACTTTTCAATTCTTTGAATTGATAAGGTGCTATAGGTGCTTTCACACTCTTGTTTCTTGTATTTTCATCAAGCTCCAAAGCTTCTACCTTTGCCACTAGAGTGTCTAATCCTATTGCTTTTAGTCAATAGTATATTTGAACATAGACACAGTCTGTATCCAGTTTTCAGGCAATGAATGAAGCATTTTTTGTTCAGCTCTTCATTGTTGTACTCAAGCTCAAGGATGTTCATCTCTGTAACAAGTTGCATGAATCTATGCAATTGTTGAGGAACTGACTCACCTGGAATATGATGGAATGTTTCATATTGTGCACAGAGAGTATCCTTTTTTATGCTTATCATCTCGTCACTTCCTTCACACAAAGTGTGCAAGATTTTCCATAACGAGTTAGCTGTTTTATATGACTCATACCTGATCAAGAGTTCTTCAGGTAAATCCATAGTAAGCATACTATAGGCTTTGATATCAATCTTTACTTTCTTAGCATCATTAGGTGATAGATTCTTTAGACTTATTGGTTGATTATTATCCTTATAATCCGCTCCTAAGGCAGGTGGAATATAAGGTCCTTCGGTAATCGAAGCCCATAGATCAGAATCTGTATAATTAACATGATTCCTGAATTTGATTTTCCAAGTTTTAAAACCAGATTTGTTTTCCAGTTTAGGAGGTTGATAAGCACCAACAACGGAATTACTCATGTTAATTAATTTTTAAAAAGCAACAATTTTGTTTTGAACAGAAATCGATTAACCAAATCAAAGCTGATAGATCAATTGATCTGGATCAATGAGCACCAGGCTCTGATACCACCTGTGAATCCTAGGATCGTTGAGGAATTATCAGATTTGATTTTAACAAGTATTGATCGCGGAATTATCAACACTTGTTGTTTAATCAATCTAACTACAAATCAATCAAACAGTATAAAGAGCAATTAAATAATATGAATAATCAAACCACGATTGCTCAAGAACATTGATCGTAATGCTTTATGTTGCTATTGCTATATTGATGTAATTGTTGTTGATTCTCCTTCACTGATTATACTGATTATCTTGATCCGTTTTTTTACACATGTTCTTGATCTCGTAATATATAGAGATCCTATTCTGTTCCTAATTCATCGCTAATCTTATTGCTATATTGTTGCTATAATTAAGCTAACTATAGTTATCCGAATCCTCGCCACATTTATCGGCATAGGAGTTCGAGATTTACAATGAAATAAATACAGATAATGTTGTTGATGTGACGTGGAATATTTGCTTGAATTAAATGTCTTCCGTCGTCATTAATGATGTTGTTCTGCCATGTTGACTTGTTGACTGCTCGATGATCTGAAATCATACATGTATTAAATAGTCTTTCGTAGAAATTTCTTCTTCCGCAAGAATTTAGTCTTCCGCAGCAACACTTGATCTTCATTGCTTGTTCTTCTTTGATTGTGCTTCCGCAGGAGTTCTTGGACTTGTTCTTCAGTGGCAAGTCCTCCAGTAGCTTCACTTTGTTGTTCACTTGTTCAGCTGAAGTTGTTCTTCCGCAGAGGATCTACGGATGTATACTTCCTGAGAACATCTACGGAAGAGTAATTTGTTCATCTATAGTTGTTCCAATACTTATGTGTCAATTTCTCAATTTGACACAGTCTGATGTTTACTGCACATTTCACACATACATTATGAAATACATTATATCATATATTTATACATATATAATGAGATGTAATATTATTTACTTCATGAACACATATTATCAAAGTCATTCATATTATATTATCAAAATCATAATTACAAGAATGATTAGAAGAATGTTCTATCATCTAAAAATATACAAGAGTTCTATCCCTAACAAACATCATGCACGAATGGATGCCAGTCTTTGCCCGCCAAATAGCCTCACCCGCGTGCCATCCTCAGCAACATCCTTACCTGCCAACTGATATGCATATAAAAAGTCAGCGTTGCTGAGTGAGTTCTAGTTTAATAATATAGAAAAATACACTTTGTAAACTTCATTTGGTGATCATTCATCAATATACACAATTCCGTCATAAAGTGATTCGTTATCTTTCTTTCTTTAACTTTCTCTTCATTAACTAGGATTGCACAAAGCAAGAGCCTACATTGTTGGTTGGCAACAAATGTCGAACCCCTCTCGGCAAACGTTTATCATGGTAGCTAACCCATCGACAGTTGATCCACACTGCTAGGCACGAAGCCTGCTCATGGACTAGGATCCCATTCATTCATTGGTCAATCCCCAGGATTAGACCCCAGATGTGCATCCTCATGGGCCATACAGCCGCACATCAGTTGATCTAACGACAACAAGGTCGTGCACCTCCATTCATTTTGCTTGCAAATCTTTTCATTCATCGTAAGGGCCCGGGGTAACATTCATTAAGTTTCACTGTTCTTCTCTTATTCTTTCGTGTCCACTTGTTATGGATAATACTTATTAAGATGCACATTACATATTCACATAACATGAAAAATATGATTGACATAGTAAAAGCAGCATATAAGAATGAACCAAGCATAATAATCTTTAAACAAGCATGATCTTCCCTTATTCAGGAGTTCTCCATACTTCAATTCTACTCCCCAAAATTTTAGAAAATCCCCAAGTCTTTAGACAAATGCGGATGAGCTTAGAATAATGAGGATGAACACAACAAATCCGGATAAACAAATACGGATGGACATTCTTAGGAAATATTCTAAGTGTCAGGAAATACGCATGAACCGAATGCGGATGACTAAAGCAATACGCATGGACACTATAGCAAATGCACATGGGCAAAACAAATGCGGATAAACACTTTGACTGTACTAAAGGCTAATGCGGATGAACACAGCAAATGCGCATGAAGACTTAGCAAATGTGCATGGACTTGGCAAATACGCATGAAGACTTAGCAAATACGCCTGGACAAAAGACTTAACTGTTAAATGCAAATGGACATAAAAACTAACCTGCAATGCAACTTATACCATTACCAGTTCCCAATCATCATTCTAACATGAACACAACTTAGATCTATCAGTCTAACACTTAAAACATCATAAACTTTAAACGATCAACAAGAGAATCACATAACATAACCATATCATCATAATTGTCTACACCATACATGAAAAATCATAACTTGTTTCGAAAACACTAGTCAAATATGCATATCGGCCCCAAATAAGCAGAAAACATTTAAAAGAGGGGACCTAGAACTCAACTCTACTCTTTCGAGTAAAACTCCTCCAAACCCGAGAGCAACCTGGAGTTCAAACACCTAAACACACCAAACACAAAACCGAACACAAAAGATCACATAAGAATCGGTCCCGAAGCTGAAAGCTCAGCTGAAACCGAAAAAAAATCACGAAAACTCACCTTCAAGCCGAATCTTCTTCTTCTTCTTTCTAGAACCGATGGAAATTCTGCTTTTCTTCTTTCTAGCAGTTGAAGCAGTTGGTGAAGCAGTGTAGTGGGCGGCCATGCCCACTTTAAACATAAAATAATAATGTTTGTTCTTTGTACACTTTAGCCCCTCCACTTTTGCAACTTCTCCTTTTGTCTATATTCTTTCTTAATAAATTTTTGGGTGTTACAAGTCCACCCCCCTTATAGAGGTTTCGTCCCCGAAACCTATCACTTTTCAAATAGTTATGGGTAATGTTGTCTCATCTCCTCCTCAGTCTCCCACCGAGACTCAGATCCCTTCTTGTGTCTCCACTGTACTCGCACCAGTGGAACCACTTTATTCCTTAATCTTTTCACCTTTCGGTCAATGATTACCACTGGTTGCTCTACATAATTGAGCCGTTCATCTACTTCAATGTCTCCTAGTGGTACAATCATATCTTCATCAGCTAGGCATTTTCTCAGATGAGATACAATGAATCTTGGATGAATTCCACTTAACTCATCAGGTAGCTCCAACCTGTAGGCCACCTCTCCTACTCATGCAATGATTCGAAAAGGTCCTATATACCTCGGGCTCAGCTTACCCCTCTTTCTAAAACGAATGCTTCCCTTCCAAGGTGAAACCTTCAGCATCACTTTATCACCCACCTAGAATTCAATCGGCCTACTCCTCTTGTCAGCGTATGACTTTTGCTTGTCTTTCGCTGCCTTCATAAAAGCCTTTATCTTTTCTAGCTTTTCCGATGTGGCTTCAATGATCTCGGTGCTTCCCAACTCTTTTTGCCCGATGTCACCCCAACACACCGGGGTTTTGCATCTCCTCCCATACAACATTTCGAATGGTGGCATGCCTATACTGGCATGATAACTATTGTTGTAGGAGAACTCTGCCAACGGTAGGTGTTCATCCCAACTTCCACCAAAGTCAATAATGCATGCCTGAAGCATATCCTCCAAGGTTTGAATGGTCCGTTCTAATTGACCGTCTGTCTGAGGGTGATAAGTTATGCTAATATGTAACCTCGTCCCCATCGCATCATGAAATCTCTTCCAGAACTTGGACGTGAACCGGGTGTCCCTATCAGAAACAATAGACACCGGTACACCATGACGAGTTACGATCTCCTTGATGAACAGCTCCGCCAACCTTTCCGATGAGTAAGTCTCTCGGATTGGCAAAAAGTGTGCACTCTTCGTCAGGCGGTCTACGATCACCCAAATGGTATCACATCCTCTCGCAGTGCGAGGCAACTTTGTAATGAAGTCCATGGTGATGTGTTCCCACTTCTATTCAGGTATATCCAAGGGTTGGATCTTCCCATATGGTTTCTGATGTTCCGCCTTCACTTGTAAACAGGTCAGGCACTTACTCACGTACTCTACCACGTCACGCTTCATCCCTGGCCACCAATAATCCTTCTTTAGATCATCATACATCTTTGTAGCACCAGGATGGATGGAATACCATGTTTTGTGAGCCTCATCCATGATCCTTCCCCTCAGCTCCCCATAACGAGGAATCCACATCCTCCCGAAGCGGGTTTTCATGCCAAGGGTGTTTTCCCTTAAATCCGTCGCCTGCCCCTTCATTTGTTTGGAGTTTATCCTATCATCTTTTAATGCCTCATCTTGGAATTCCCTGATTTGACCCATAACATCCGGCGTCACAACCAACTGGCAAGCCTTCACCCGAATCGCCTCCAGCCTCTCCTTTCGACTGAGGGCATCGGCTACCACATTCGCCTTACCTGGATGATAGTGGATTTCGCAGTCGTAATCCTTGATCAACTGTAACCATCTTCTTTGTCTCATGTTAAGACCCTTCTGCTCGAAGAAGTACTTCAAACTTTTGTGATCAGTGATGATGGTGCACCTCGTCCCGTAAAGGTAGTGCCTCCAGATCTTCAATGCAAAAACCATAGCCGCCAACTCCAGGTCATGAGTAGGATAGTTAGCCTTATGGATTTTCAATTGTCGGGACGCATAGGCTATAACCCTTCCCCGTTGCATCAGCACACAACCCAATCCTGAATAAGAAGCATCGGAATAGACCACCAAGTCTTCATTCCCTTCAGGTAATGTCAAGACAGTAGCTTGAGTCAACCTTGTCTTCAACTCTTCAAAAGCATTCTCCTGCACTGGGCCCCATACGAACTTCACATCCTTACAGGTCAATTTGGTCAACGGTGAAGCTATCTTGGAGAAATCTTGGATGAAACGTCTGTAGTAGCCCACCAAACCCAAGAAACTGTGGATCTCGGATGGTGTCTTTGGGGTCTTCCATTGCATAACCGCCTCCACCTTTGTTGGGTCCACCATAATCTCTTCAGAATTAACCACATGACCCAAAAACTGAACTTCCAGCAACCAGAACGCGCATTTAGAGAACTTAGCATACAACTTCTCCCTTCTAAGCGTCCCCAATACCTCGCGAAAGTGACCGGCAAGCTCTTCTTCACTCTTCGAATAAATCAGGATATCATCAATAAACACAATCACTAATTTATCCAACATCGGCCGACACACCCGATTCATCAAATCCATAAAAGTAGCTGGCGCGTTGGTTAGACCGAAAGACATAACGAGGAATTTGTAATGTCCATATCGAGTTCGAAACACGATCTTCGGGATATCCTGTTCTTTGACCTTTAGCTGATGGTAACCAGATCGGAGATCTATCCTTGAGAACCAGCTGGCGCCTTGGAGCTGATCAAACAAGTCGTCAATCCTCGGTAGTGGGTACCTGTTCTTCACCGTCAACTTGTTCAACTCACGATAGTCGATGAAAATCCTCATGCTACCGTCCTTCTTCTTTACAAACAAGATTGGAGCACCCCAGGGAGAGATACTCGGTCGGATGAACCCCTTATCTAACAACTCTTGCAACTGGGTCATCAATTTCTTCATCTCGAAGGGAGCGAGACGATACGAAACCTTTGCAATAGGTTGGGCACTAGGTATCAGATCAATCTGGAACTCGATCTCGCGGTTAGGTGGTACCCCTGGTAGGTCTTCAGGAAACACATCAGGGAAATCGCATACTACCGGCACGCCTAACAGTTGAGGCACTGTAGCATCCACATCCTTCACATAGGCCAAGTAAGCACCACACCTGCATCTCATAAACTTCTCGGTCGTGATCATCGAGCTTACTCGCGGTATAATGCACTCCTTGTCTCCATGTATCGTAACCAAACTGCCATCGGGCATAGTCAGACAAATCGTCTTCTTCCGGCACACGATGTTTGCTTCGTAGGCCGGCAACCAATCCATCCCTAACACCACATCAAAACCTCCTAGGACCATCACGTACAATCTAGCAGGAAACTTACCACCGTCCAACTCTACGAGGCAATCATCTATCACATCAGTTACTTTGGTAGACTTTCCTATCGCTGTCTCTACATAGAAGGGCACTTCTATCTTCTTATTCTTACCATGCATTTCACGACAAAAGGTAGCAGATACAAAACTTCTACTAGCACTCGAATCGAAGAGCACAGAAGCATACAGTTGGTTTACCAGAAACATACCTGAAACTACTTCAGGGCCCACTCTTGCTTCTTCCCGGGTCATGCTGAATGCCCTTGCCTTGGCTTTGGTGTTCTCACTTCTCCCTTTCTTGCCCATAGTTTGCGTCCCTGGGCTCCCTGCTCCACCCTTCTTGCAATCTCGGCCCGAGTGGCCTACCTCCCCACACTGATAACATCGTGATACCCTGCACTCTTTAGCATAGTGGCCTTCGCCTCCACACTTAAAACACCAGTTCGACCCCACTCTACACTCACCCATGTGAACCTTCCCATACTTCTTACATTCCCTCCTGTTACTCTATTTACTCGATCCTGGGCGGCGATCGTCAATCCTCATCTTCTTTTCCCCGATCCCATAGTGATCACCCCTGAATCGCTTCCCATATCGTTCTTCTTCCAACTTTTCTCAACCTTCCTCTGAATTGGCACCGGATCCCTCTCATCATACAACCTTCCGGCCAAGTCTACTGTAGACCTGAAAGTGCTTAGTCTAGCAGCTATCATGTTCCTCCTGATATCCACGGGCAGACCTTGCATGTATCTCTTGATCTTCTTGGACTCTGGGGTTACTAGATCCGGCACGAGTCTTGCAAGCTCATTGAACTTGGAGGTATACTCTTGATAAGTCATGTTTCCAGCCTCTAAATGCAAGAACTCCTTCTTAATTTTGTCCAACTCCCAATGTGGACAATACTCCTTAAGTACCAGTTCCTTCAAATCCGACCACCTCATCCTTACAATAGACCGTTTCCCCTCAGCTTGGACAATGTTGTCCCACCAGCATAATGCCCAGTCAACGAAAGAATGGGAGGCAAACTTCACCTTTTGATCCTCCCGGCACTCACTGATGTCTAAAACCACCTCCATCTCTCGACCCAATGATGAGCAGCAGTAGCATTGCCGTTACCATCAAAGGTTGGGGGTTTGCACCTCTGAAACTCACCATAGGTGCACCCCTTAGCGGTCTCCTTCTCCCCCTCGCTATCATCATCATGGATTACCATTTTGGGACTAGATGGCTCTTCATCAGCTTTCTCCTTCTCCCCTGTATCTTTGGTCTTTTCACCATCCTTTACTTCCCTCAATACCTCGGTCACCACTGAAGGTAACACGTTTTGCATGACGTTGTAGACTTCGTCAGCAATAGCTTCCTTTACTGTAGACTTGAGAGTGGCTGATCCTTCACCCTCTTGGTGGCTATGAATACCCTTGTCCTCATGAGCTGTCTCGGGAGCCTTAGCTTTGCTTCGGGTGACACGTGGCCCAGTAGTACGCCTGCCATGAGCACCGCCTCGGGTTGCCTTCCCAGGTTTCCTACCCGCCATAAGATCTACCTCCTATAAGATTCAAGCACTAACAAGGTCATTCAAGGTAATAGCTCAGATTATGTCAAGTATAGTAAGTCCCTAATTACAGCGGTCAGTTGTGATTAGCCACTTACTTTACTCTTCATCCCCCAAGTATTCCCTATCCAGACTACATCAGTGTCCAAATCTACTAAGCACATAAATCAAATAGCACACGCACGTAATACTGATTACTAATGAAAAATTACCTGATGGCACGTAGCTACTTGGGCTGGCATCCTTCCATTCAGTCCCATTCTCAGTTTAAGTTTAGGTTTGGAAAATATTTACCCATTTCTCTTAAACTTTGGCTCTGATACCAACTTGTAAGGCCTCGTTCCCGGAGACCTCACAGTTGGACAATCACAACATTTTTCATATAAGATAAATACATTTCATAAAAAATCGCAGCGGATTAAGTTATCAAAAACCATTCATGCATTAATATTTGATGTTGCTAAATAATACATCATTGTATTTTAACAGTTACAAAAAGAATCATTCAGTTGTATTACAAACAACAATAACATCATGCACGAATGGATGCCAGTCTTTGCCCGCCAAGTAGCCTCACTCGCGTGCCATCCTCAGCAACATCCTTACCTGCCAACTGATATGCATATAAAAAGTTAACGTTGCTGAGTGAGTTCTAGTTTAATAATATAGAAAAATACACTTTGTAAACTTCATTTGGTGATCATTCATCAATATACACAATTCAATAATAAAGTGATTCATTATCTTTCTTTCTTTAACTTTCTCTTCATTAACTAGGATTGCACAAAGCAAGAGCCTACATTTTTAGGTGGCAACAAATGCCGAACCCCTGTCGGCAAACGTTTATCATGGTAGCTAACCATCGACAGTTGATCCATATTGCTAGGCACGAAGCCTGCTCATGAACTAGGATCCCATTCATTCATTGGTCAATCCCCAGGCTTAGACCCTAGATGTCCATCCTCATGGGCTGTACACCGCACATCAGTTGAGCTAACGACAACAAGGTCGTGCACCTCCATTCATTTTGCTTGTAAGGCTTTTCATTCATCGTAAGGGCTCGGGGTAACATTCATTAAGTTTCACTGTTCTTCTCTTATTCTTTCGTGTCCACTTGTTATGGATAATACTTATTAAGATGCACATTACATAATCACATAACATGAAAAATATGATTGGCATAGTAAAAGCAGCATATAAGAAAGAACCAAGCATAATAATCTTTAAACAAGCATGATCTTCCCTTATTCAGGAGTTCTCTATACTTAAATTCTACTCCCCAAAATTTCAGAAAATCCCCAAGTCTTTAGACAAATGCGAATGAGCTTAGACAAATGCGGATGAACACAACAAATGCGGATGAACAAATGTGGATGAACATTCTCAGGAAATATTTAAGTGTCAGGAAATGCGCATGAACCGAATGCGGATGACTAAAGCAATAAGCATGGACACTGTAGCAAATGCGCATGGGCAAAACAAATGCGGGTGAACACTTTGACTATACTAAAGGCAAATGCGGATGAGCACAGCAAATGCGCATGAAGACTTAGCAAATGCGCATGAAGACTTAGAAAATGCACATGGACTTGGCAAATGCGCATGAAGACTTAGCAAATGCGCATGGACAAAACACTAACATTTAAATGCTGATGACATAAAACTAAAACGGCAATGCAACTTATCCCATTACCAGTTTAAGCATCAATCTAACATGAACACAGCTTAGATCTTCAGTCTAACACTTAGAACATCATAACATTAACGATCACAAGAGAATCAGATAACATAACCATATCATCATGCACTAAGGAACAAAGAAGAACCAGCTTCGGAAGTTTTACACACTCAAGAAAATACTTTAAAATAATGTGTAAAATCTTCCGAAGCCAAAGTTCAGAAGAAGACTACTGAGGAAGCTTTAACACCAAGTGTCAAGTCTTCCGAAGCCAAAGACTCAACTCTTCCGAAGGTTAAAGATGAAGTTTCTGAAGCTTCAAGACAAGTCTTCCGAAGCTAAAGCAAGACTAATTACTTCTGAAGAAAGAGAAAAGATACTTTTCTATCCACTTTTATCATAAAAGCAACTGTCTGTTCGCGCATGCTCTGGTGGTTCACCAACTATCATCAGTTGGTGAAACTTCCATGCTTTATGATAAAGTAGATAAGGTCTTTGTCTGCAAGTTTCTATTTTTGTTTCTTTTTTTGACTTTTTAATAGGAAAGTCAGTGAGCTATGGCATGTCATAGTCCTAGTCAAAAGACAATCTGCCTTTGACTTTAGGCTGATCTTGTTGTCTAGATGAGTCACTTCCAACTGTCTTTTTGTATATTTGACGGTTGTAGGATTAGTATAAAGAGTCTAAGGTTCTTGTATTCAAAATATACTTGTACATCACTTGTAATAGAACTTAAGAAGCAAATAATACTTCCTTGAAAACTTTATTTGTGTTCTTGTTCTTGCTTGTGTTGCATTGTATCTTCAGTTCCCTATTTGAATTATTAAGTGTTCTCAAAAGATCCTCCTAAGTGTGTGAAATAAGTGCATAGTACCCTTTAATGGTCCTGCATTTGGTATCAGAGCATTCTAGGCTCTTGTTTGCAAGATCTCACCATCTTCAAATTCTCTTAGTTACAGACATCACTTAACTCTTCAAATGGCAGCTATCTCCAAAGCTGATATGGCAACTGGAACTATGACAAAGTCCCCACTGATCACTCCTGAGGATTTTGACACTTGGTGTCATAGAATGGAAGGCTTTATCAAGTCTCAAGATTCCAGGATGTGGGAGTTTGTTGTCAATGGACCTCATGTGCCATGCACCACTTCAGCTGCGTGGTGGTGGCATGATACCAAAGGAGAAGGCTGAATTTTCTGATGAAGACTGAAAAAGAATTGATATTGATCAGAAAGCCATGAAAGCCCTCCAAACTGCTCTTCCAAACTCCATCTACAGAGGTTTCAAGAAGTGCAAGACCGCTAAACAGCTATGGGATGCATTGAAACTGATGTATGAGGGTTCAAATGAAGCCAAGGAGAACAAGAAGGATCTCCTAAAGCAGCAGTTTGAAAATTTCACCTTTAAAACAGGTGAAACCATGACTCAACAATACTTCAGGTATGTTGAGATTGTGGATACTCTGGCTGATGTTGGGGTAACATTGAGAATAGGATATTGTAAGGAAGTTCATGTCCTCTCTTCAAGACAATGGACACACTATTGTGTGGTCATTAAGAGGACTGAAAACCTCAAGACCCTTACTCTCACGAGTTGTATGGATACTCAGTGGATACCAGATGGAGATGAACATGCAAAATCCATCTGGTAACTCCAACACTCACTAGAGTTCAGCCCTTTATGTGGTGAAAGGGATAGCAGAGAACCACAACATCATCTCATCTGCTACCCTGATAACTCATAAAAGGGTCCTTTCATCACCCTCCCTGAGACACCTAGGAGAGTTACATCCAAGGAAGTCCCTTCCAAGAGACAAGCTCTTCTCAAGCCTTTGTCTCCACTGATGAAAGTTCAGGCAACTTTCTTTTTACTCTTGAAGACTGGACTGTATCCATCCAGATGATCTGGAGTACATGGAGATAGTCCAGTAAATGGCTCTACTCACTCACAGAGCCCAGAAGTTCTACAAGAGGACTGGAAGAAGGTTTCCTAGCAATGCTGCCAGTGGAAAGTTTGGGCTGGATAAAAGCAAAGTCAAGTGTTACAACTGTAACCAGATGGGACACTTTGCTAGAGAATGCAAGGCACCTAAGTCCAATGGTGGCCAAGCTTCATCTAGGTCAAACTACACTGAAGGAGGGCACCAGAATGAGAAGCCAAGACAGCAAGCTGCAGTTGATATTGAAGAGGGAGGCTTTGACTGGAGCTTTCAAGCTGAAGATGCATCTCCAAACCAAGCACTCATGGCTGACCATGATGAAGCTAAGGTACTTGAACATCTTTGCTCTCCTAAAGTATGCAAAAGTAAAAGATACAGGTCCTACAACTTGGAAATGAGATCTGACATTGAGTCTTTGAATATTTAAAAGCTGATTTTAAAAGAGCTGAATGATTATAAACTTAAGATAGAAGATCTAGAGAAAACAGTTTCAACTCTTAAACATGAGCAAGAAAACTACAGGACCCAAATTAAGGATCTCATTACCAAGTTGACTGAATGCCAGGCTGAGCTTGTGATCAGCAAAGCCGGGGAAGAAAAATGTGTTCTTGAAGAGGAAACCTTCAAGAACATGATATCCTCATCTCTGCATGCAAAAGTGTGTTATCAGAATAAGCAGGGACTGGGATCTAGTGAGATAGCTCCTCCACACACTTTACTATCAGTTAGATCTCCAAGGTGTGGAACTGGTCAAGATGAGCTGCCATCCATAGACCCCATGATGAAGAGGATGAAAAGGAGAAGGTGAGGGATGACTCTGAGGTGAGCGAAGAGAGTCAATCCAAAAAGGGTCACCATGCTCCTAAGGAGGAAAAAGAAGCTGGTTTGAGTAAAACCAAGAGAAAGAACTTGATCAGAAGATCAAAGAGAAGATCCAGAAAAGCTCAAGAGATCAAGACCACCTTTGACCCTAAACAGAAACAAGTATTTGTATCTACAGGGTTCAAGGTGATGAAAGCTGAAGACCTTTTCAAGAACTCTAGTACCAAGGGTTCTACTTCAGCTTCAACTCACACCAGCAACAACAAGAAGACCGATCAGCTGTGTGTCACTGCTGCACAGCCTAAACCATCCATTTCAAAGAGCAAGCTGCACCCTAAGAAGCCTGCTAAATCATCTGAAAGGATGAAGAGAGAAAAGGAAAGTGTTCAAGCTCAGTCTTCTTTGGGAAAGAATACTCTCAGAAGGAAAGATTTAGATTGTGTTATGTGTGGTAGTACTTCACATCTGGCTAAGGATTGTTAATACAATCCCAAGTACTATACACATGATTAAGAAGAAAACTTCTAAGAGTAAGAAGAAACAGATTGCTTTGGAAGGAAAATCTGTTTCCTTCGGAAGCTCCAAAATGAAGAAAAAGGCAAATGAAGAATTGCCTTTGGAAGGAAAATTGGTCTCGGAAGAAAGGAATACTTCTGAAGCACTAAACCTTGCTGTAGTGAAAGCAAGATCTTCCGAAGGTTCAGTCATAAAATCTTCTGAAGTTAACAAAAACTTCCAAAGCTTTGAAGGTCAAGCCCAATCTTCCAAAGGTGGTGTGGAAGATAAAGGAAGACTGTGTGGCTGAAAGTTCATCATCAGAAACAGCAAATGATCCCTAAAGCCTGAGCATAGGATCTATTACTGTTTCATTGTCTTCCACTCAATCTAACAAGCCCAAGACTAATGAGGCTTGGGTTTCCAAATATAACTAAATCATCTCTCTTTGTGCAGGAACAGCTAAAGACCAATAGAAATGTCTAGATTATTGATAGTGGCTGCTCCAGGCACATGACTGGCAATGAGTCCTTACTTCAAAACTTTGAAAGAATTGATGGAGGACTAGTTGCTTTTGGAGGAAATACAGGTGGTTACATTACTGGAAGGGGCAAGGTTACAAATGGTAAGCTCAGCATTGAGAAGGTAAACTTTGTCAAGGAGCTTGGATACAATCTTCTGAGTGTGTCCTAATTTTGTGACCAAAAACATCACATGCTCTTTACTGAGCATGAGTGCATTGTTCTTAAGCCGGGGTTGACATTCCTCCAGAGCATATTTTGCTCAGAGCCCCAGGAGAGGGAACATGTACAAGATGGACTTGAAGGAAACATCTCCTCAGGAGAAGTTTCTTGCTTTCTATCTAAAGCAAATAGTGATGAGTCTTTCCTTTGGCATAAAAGAATGTGCCATGTAAACTTTAAGAACATGAGCAAATTGATTAAGAATGATTTGGTAACTGGAATGCCAAAGAAAGAGTTTACAAGTGATGACCATTGTGTTGCATGCCTGAAAGGGAAGCAACACAAGGTGTCTCACAAGCCAAAGGAAATGAACTCTATTACCACTCCCCTACACTTGTTACATATGGATCTGTTTGGCCCCACCAGTGTAATGAGTCTAGGAAGGACCTCATACGGTTTGGTGATCACAGATGAATTCAAAAGATTCACTTGGGTGTTTTTCCTTAGAACTAAGGATGAAACTCCTGAAATCTTAAATAACTTCATTCTAAGAATTGAGAATCAATCTGATCACAAGGTCAAAATCATAAGATGTGATCAAGGAACCGAATTCAAAAAACAAATCCTTGATGCATTTTGTGATGAAAAGGGTATTTCAAGACAATATAGTGCTCCCTGGACTCCTCAGCAAAATGGTGTTGCTGAGAGGAGAAACATGACACTTATTGAAGTTGCAAGAACTATGTTGTCTGACTCTAAACTACCCATCACCTTCTGGGCAGAGGCTGTCAACACAGCCTGCTATGTGCAAAACAGAGTTTTATTGGTTAAGATACATGGTAAGACTCCTTATGAGCTGTGGCACAAAAGGAGACCATTCATTGGTTTTCTCAGAACATTTGGATGTCCTTGCACCATCTTGAATACCAAAGATCAAATAGTTAAGTTTGCTGAGAAATCAGATGATGGACACTTTATTGGATACTCTTCTCAAGCTAAGGCTTATAGAGTATACAACCATAGAACTAGAATCATTGAGGAGTCAGCCAATATGACTTTTAATGAACACATACCTTGTGTAAAAGGTTTTGGTCCGGATTGGCTATTTGATCTTGATTTAGTTACCAACTGTTTTAACAAATCTTATGAGAATGTTTCAGGATCTATAGATAACAGATCAACAGAAGATCCTAACCCAAGATTTGAAAGAAGACCAAACAAGAAGACTACTTCAGATCCAGTGGTGACTAACCCTGTCATTGAGGCTCCTATCAGCACTAACATGACAAATAATGCTGATTCAACTGAATTACCTTCACATTCCAGCTCAGAGGTTCAAAATTCAGGAGAAGGAACCTCCAATACAGGAGGAACTGGAGGTGGTGACAGTGATCAAGAATTTCTTGATGCTGATAACCACTCCATTGAAGACAACATGAATGATGTCACACACTCATTGGATGAAGTTTCACTTGATAAGTGTGTTGATGAGGTGGGGGGCTCTTCTTTGCCAGATCAAAATTTCTCTAATTTAGATCTGTCCAATCAACTTGTCATGATCCCTCAACTCAGGATCCACAAGTCACATCCCACCACAAACATCATTGGAAATATTGACTCAGGGGTGAGAACAAGAGGACAAACTCATGACAGCCATGTTTGTCCGCATTCTTGTTTCTTATCCCAAATTGAGCCTAAGAAAGTTGATGAGGCTTTAAAGGATGGAAGCTGGATTGAAGCAATGCAAGAAGAATTGCTTCAAATCAAAAGACAGAAGGTATGGAACTTATGCCCTCTTCCTCAAAGGAAGACTGTCATAGGTACCAAGTGGGTATTCAGGAACAAGAAAGATGATAGAGGGATCATCATCAAGAACAAGGCTAGACTGGTTGTCCAAGGATACACACAAGAAGAAGGAATTAATTATACTAATGTCTTTGCTCCTGTCGCAAGACTTGAAGCTGTAAGGATATTCCTAGCTTATGATGCATCCAAGGATTTCAAGGTCTACCAGCTTGATGTGAAGTGTGCCTTTCTTTATGGGATGATTGATGAAGAAGTTTATATTAAACAACCACCTGGCTTTGCAGACCCAGATCATCCTGATTATGTCTGCAAGCTTGATAAAGCCCTTTATGGACTACATCAAGCTCCAAGAAAGTGGTATGAGACACTATCAACATACCTCTGTAAACATGGATACAAAAGAGGTACTATTGATGGGACTCTCTTCATCAAAGATACAGGGAATGACACTTTGCTAGTACAGATATATGTAGATGACATCATCTTTGGTTCAACTAATCCAAAGCTCTGCAAAGACTTTGAGATGCTGATGAAGAATAGATTTGAAATGAGTGCCATGGGGGAACTTAATTTCTTTCTAGGAATTCAAGTGAAGCAGGTTGAAAATGGCATCTTCATTAGTCAGTCAAAGTATGTGCAGGACATACTTACAAGATTCAAGATGACTGACTATAAGGTTGCAAAGACACCCATAGCCAGAAACCATTCCCTTGGTCCAGATCTTGAGGGGGAGTGTGTTGATGAACATCTTTACAGGGCTATGATTGGGTCACTTATGTATCTTACAGCTAGCAGGCCTGATATCATGTTTGCCACATGTATATGTGCAAGATATCAAGCCAACCCCAAGATGTCTCACCTAATCACTGTCAAAAGGATTCTTAGATATCTCGAAGGTGCTCCAAATCTAGGCCTTTGGTATCCAAAGAATTCAGACTTTAATCTGTATGCTTATACAGATAGTGACTATGATGGTTGTAACATGACTGCAAAGTCCACATCTGGGGGGTGTCAGTTCCTTGGTGGAAGGATAGTCTCTTGGCAATGCAAGAAGCAATCCTATGTGTCTGAATCAACTGCTGAAGCTGAATAGATTGCTGCTGCCAGCTGCTGTGCTCAAGTGCTTTGGATTCAGAATCAGATGTTAGACTATGGGTTCAATTTCAAAGAGACTCCCATCCACATAGACAACAACAGTGCCATCTCTATTACAGAGAATCCTGTGCAACACTCAAGGACCAAACACATCAACATCAGGTATCTTCTTATTAGGGATAATTTTGAAAAGGGTTTGATAAAACTAATCAAAGTTAACACAAATGAACAATATGCTGATCTGTTCACAAAAGCCTTTGATGAGCAGAGATTTAAGTATCTTGTATTAGCTATTAGGATGATTAACTTTGAATAGGTTTTTCTTAATAACTTAATCAATTTTACTTCCTAAAACTGTGTGTACTAGGTTGTCTATTAGATCACTTCATAAGCCTAGTTCTCTTGGAAAAAACAAACTTTAAAATGATATCTCTTAGAGTGATGAAAATACACCTTTGGAAGAAGAAAATTACCTTCGGAAGAAGAAAAAGTACCTTCGGAAGAAATTTATGTCTTCAAATCATCCAACAGCTCATCTAAAATTTACCTTCGGAAGAAATTCATGAAGTATCTTCCGAAGCTTAAGTTAAGTATAAGCTCTTAAATGCATTTAAAAAACAAATTTCTTCTGAAAACAATTAAGTCTCGGAAGACTTATTCATGTCTTCCGAAGCCAAAATTTTCAAAACTCTTTGAAATATCTTCCGAAGCAAATTCACCTTCGGAAGCTCTGCTGCACAGCTTCCGAAACTAAAATTGCCTTCGGAAGCCTTACAACTTCCGAAAAAACTACCTTTTTGGACGCTTATTCAGAAGTAGGACCCACTTGTAGATTTTAAAGTTTATCTTTTGCTTTAAATCCAAAGTATATCTTTTAAAACGGTTCTATTTCATCTCTCTACTCTCATTGTTCCTACCCTAGAATTACCCCCAAATTCATCTTCTTCTTCTTTTTTTCACTGCAAAGCTTCAGCTAAATGACCAATCTTGATAGCCAAAACGACCCAGATTTCACCATGCACCTACACAGGCAACACAACCAA
Source organism: Flaveria sonorensis (assembly GCA_025506505.1). NCBI lineage: Eukaryota > Viridiplantae > Streptophyta > Magnoliopsida > Asterales > Asteraceae > Flaveria > Flaveria sonorensis. Next base: position 48,703,509 of record CM046423.1, read on the forward strand.
GTGCTCTGTTAAACTCTGAGAAGGATCCAAGCTTCTTAAACATTTGTAGGTATCTTTCTTTGTCTCATTACTTCACCTCCCTTACAATCAATCCTCCTCTCTATGAGGATCAGTTGCTTGAGTTCTGGCGGACCTGTCAAAAGGTTACCATGGACGGGGAGAAGGCACTGTCTGCCACAGTACAGGGGAGGACACTGTTCATCACTCCAGCCATCATTAACACCCACCTATAGCTGGATGATGAAGAAGGTGAATTGTCTTTCCCCAAATCTGCTGTCAACCAATCCTTTGAGCAGATGGGCTATGAAGGTGACTTCTTAGTCAAGACCTTCAGGAAGGGGAAGGTCTCTTTCCAATGGAAGTACCTCCTTCATGTTGTCATCCATAGCCTATCCAAGAAACATGGAGGATGGGACCAGATTCCAAAAGACCTCTCCTTCATTATTCATAGGATGGTTCAAGGGGTCAAATTCAGGTACTCTCAGTTGTTTTTACAAATTTACTTGCGAATTTGGACTCCTTAGAATATTACATGTTCCCTCGGTATGTTCAACACATTCTAAACTGTGAATTGGGACCACAGTTGAGGGGAACAGGTAATGTTCTTAAACTTGCCCATATGAGGCCCGGTATTTTCAAGATATTGAAAAAGCCAACTGTTGGGTTCTCAGGGGTAGAAACAGCCCTTGTCCTGAACCACGGCAACCCAGCCTCTTAACATTGTCATGGAGCAGGGGAAATCCAGCAGCCAAGAAACCCATGCTGGTGATGAGGGAGAGGATTCAGGTCCAATCCTCTCATCCCCCTATGATTCTTCATCTGAAGATGAGGGGAGTCTGCAATAAAAGGTGCATAAACTCTCAAATCTATGCACCTACTTTGTATCAAATATAGCTCACCTGGAGTCTCAGGTGACTATCTTGCAGAAAAGGGTCAATGACCAGCAACTTGAGATCATCGATCTCAAGAGCAAGTTAGCTGAGAGACCAATAGGACAAACTCATCCAGGTCCACAAGAACCTGTGGATGTTATGGACCACTTCCCTAGCTCACCTATGCTTGAGGGTGATGCTACCAAAAAGGGGGAGGAAGTTTTGATAGCCACAAAACCTGGGAGTTCTTCCTCAAGCATGGACATACAGGACTCACCATCCTATCTGGCAGTGGTCCATGCTCAGCAACCTCCTCAAGTCAGAGATTTCGACTTACAAATTCAACATCTGATTGAGGAAGGGATACCAAGAGCAATGTCTGCCCCTTCTGAGAACCCAATCATGGGTTGGGGTATGACGGTGATAGGAAAGCTCTTGCACTCTCTAGAACTCAGGGTCAACTACAAATTTTGAACATTTCAAACCTGAGTTTCTATGAGGGTATAAATCTGGTAGATCTGGCACTTGTCAACCCAAGCAATAACAGACAAGCTGCCAGACTTGCCAGTCAAATTCAAGACTGGGTGCTGGCAGAATTTAAAAGGAGAACTACATTATATAGATAGAGGCTAGCAGTTGAAGCCTTTGGTCAACTGGATGTTAAGGTAGACCCCAAGATTAGCTTCGAAGGGAAAGCCTTGACTGAAGGCCCAAAGGCTGAGACTGTGAACCTTGAGACAACATCTCCTCCAGCACCCCATACCCTCAGTGAGGCACCAGCCGATGATGATGCTTCACAACCTCTCTCTGGCCAGAGCTTGACTGATGAATCAAGCAATGAAGGCCAAAGCTCTCCCCAGGCTGAGTCATCAAGATCAGCAATTGACAAAGGCAAAAGAAAGTTAACTGCTGAGGAGATTGAAGAAGATAAAAGAGAGAGGAAGAGGAAGCTGAGGGTAGAGAGTTCAAGTGGTTCCCCAGGATTCATGCAAGCTGCAATTCTGACTGCCCATGTACCAAACACTCAAGAAGATGAATTAAGGACAGCCAGACTTAACTATCTGGGGACCAGGAACTACAACATAGATGAACTCATCTCTCTCCCCTTAGAGGAACTAAATGAACTGGCTGACATATCTGTCAAAGGAGAGGAAGGAAGCTGAGGATGCAGCCTTGACCCTCAAGCATAAGGAAGAAATAAGAAGAAAAAGAATCTATAAGAACATTCCTATCTCCTCCCCAGTTCAAGAAAATCCTGAGGAAGAGACTATGGCTGCTGAACAACCTCAGGTAGTTGATGAAGAAGAGAGATTAAAGATGATCAACTACCTAAGTGCCACAGGTCTCTATCAGGAACCTGCACTTCTTCCCTTGCCCTATGATTACATATTGTTTGAATATAACAAGCAGCTGGAAGAAAAAGCCAAAAGAGAAAGGCAAGCTGATAAGAAGAGGCAAATGGAAGAGGCTGCAAAATCAAGAGCCATCATCCAGAAATGTCAGAAAAAATCTGCAGATAGGCAGAGGATGATGAGCTTCTTGAAGCTGTATGGGTTCTCCGAAAGGAGGCTTGGTACCATGTCTCTATCCACAATGGATGAGCATATAAGGGTGATCAAGCAGAAGATTAAAAGAGGAGAGCTTGTGGATCTTCATTCACTATCAAGCCAAGCTCAACCTGAAGTTGAGGTATAGGTTGAACCTACAGAGACAACACAACCCTCACCTGAAGCTACACAACAGCCAACTTCATCTTCTAACCCATAGCAGGGTTCTCCTCTCTCTCCTTTTGAACCTGGGAGAGAGGAGATCCCGACTGAGAGGGAATCCACTAAAGAGCCTCGTATTGAAGACCAACCCTCTTAGACATAATCATCAGGTAGGAGAAAGAGGATGGCCAGAAGAAAATCTTCAAAGAAGAAAAGAAGAAACGCATCCTCCTCCCAACCTCAGGATGAGTCAGAACATCCTGAGGAAGTGCATGAAGAGGACTCTCAACCAACTCCTATCATAGTAGAGCCTCTCTCTATTGGAAGACAAATTCTATCCTGGACATTTGCTGAAGATCCAGATAGATGGTATGTCACTAGAGATCAAGGAGAACAACATGTCTACTTCACAAATGACATGCTTAGACTCCCTCTGCATGATCTCTATGACATGAGAATGTACTTTATGAGCCTGAAGAACCTAGATCTGCTGATGAAGAGAGGAGTTTTGAAGATTCTCATATGGACTATCCTAGTCTGAAGACCTTTCTATTTTGGTAGCATTAGCCTAGGGGAGTTTGTAGAAACCTCTGAGGTTATGAGGCTGATGCAACCAAAAGATACCAAAACAACCATGTCTTCCAACATGCACTAAGGAACAAAGAAGAACCAGCTTCGGAAGTTTTACACACTTAAGTAAAATGCTAAGTGTAAAATCTTCAGAAGCCAAAGTTCAGAAGAAACTACTGAGGAAGCTTTACATCAAGTGTCAAGTCTTCCGAAGCCAAAGACTCAACTCTTCCGAAGGTTAAAGATGAAGTCTTTCGAAGCTCTCAAGACAAAGTCTTCCGAAGCTAAAGACAAGACTGATTACTTTTGAAGAGAGAGAAAAGATACATTTTCTATCAACTTTATCATAAAGCAACTGTCTGTCCGCTGCATGCTCTGGTGGTTTACCAATTATCATCAGTTGGTGAAACTTCCATGCTTTATGATAAAGTAGATAAAGTCTTTGTCTGCAAGTTTTTGTTTTTGTTTCTTTTTTTGACTTTTGTAATAGGAAAGTCAGTGAGCTATGGCATGTCACAGTCACTAGTCAAAAGGCAATCTGTCTTTTGACTTTAGGCTGATCTTGTTGTCTAGATGAGTCACTTCCAACTGTCTTTTTGTATATTGACTGTTGTAGGATTAGTATAAAGAGTCTAAGGTTCTTGTATTCAAAATATACTTGTACAACACTTGTAATAGAACTTAAGAAGCAATATACTACTTTCTTGAAAACTTTGTTTTGTGTTCTTGTTCTTGCTTGTGTTTTGCATTGTATCTTCAGTTCCCTATTTAATTTGTTAAGTGTTCTCAAAAGATCCTCCTAAGTGTGTGAACTAAGTGCATAGTACCCTTTAACGGTCCTGCAACCTTTTTCAGTTATACGTATACGATATATGTTAGTTAGGGTTAGAGCCCAAATGATTATGACTTACTAAACCCGGATAACCCAGATGACTGTACACATAGGCCAAGTGAATACCAAAAGATTATGACTCTCTAGGCACTTAAATTCGCCTTGGTCGTATAATTGTAAACTTTTGTTTATGAAACCCAATTTTGATTGTAAGGAATTTAAGTCCCTTTTGAAATATATAAAATATCAGAAGTTTGTGGTAACACTGATGTTACATATTTAGCAAGAAATATAATTTTAATATATTCTGCTGCGTAAATGATTTGAAATCATGAAACAAACGATCGAAACTAACATGTCACACGACCTGAAAGTGCTGAAAACCGGGGTGTGACAAGCACAAAGCTTGTGAATCATGTTTCAGACTTTTAAACATCATGATTAGTATTATAATCATCATCACAAGTTGTATAACAGTTGTTTCATTTATTAATAAGGCCCATACCGGGTATCTAGTATACACTGACTCATTTAGTTCATATGTTTGAAATGAGTTTAGCCGCTTTATGATATAACACAAAGTTACCCATAAATACATATATGTTTGATCAAAATATGTATATCATGTTATGATCACTTAAACCTTTGCTTGATCGGTTTAATACAATCACATGCTAGTTTTTTTAAATGTAAACATTTGTAAATGAGTGTTTCATATAAATGTTTGAAATCATTAAGTAAAAATTTGTGCACATAGGATGATAGCATGCAAATGAAGTTTTGTAAACATGTTCACCTTATTAACGAGCATAAATCACTACTTAAAGCTTTTAGAGTTACGAACAACTCCTCCACCAAAGACCCTTGAGCTTATTAGGGTAATATACTAGCCTAGACAAGGTATTATGGGGTATAAATGCTTTAGAAATGGAAAGGAGATTTGAAACTTTATGAAATTTATTTGACAAATGCAACCCTATTACCGCATACCACTAAACAACATGGTCGCGCTCCGCTGCCAAGACACTCAGCAACCAATTAGATTTTGCCACGTGTAGACAGGTGTTGACATCAGATGCTTAGTCATCGGACACATGCCAATCTAGGATGATATGTGTCATCCTCCTAGAGAGATTTGCTTGGTGATCAGGTAGCGGACAACTAAACGATTATAAAGAATGGCATAACAGTCTGTTATGCCATCAGTATTCCTTTTCCCCTAACCCGACCCATCGCTGATCGTTAAATCCACTGGTCCGCGACCAGCATCAAAGCCCTAACTTCTTGAAATTTTCATTGTTAACCCTCGGCTTTCCTGGTTTATTATTTTATGTGAAAAGGTGGAAGTCGGATCTAGGACCTAAGCATGCAACTTACACAACACAAAGGGCCCAAACAGAATCATCACAAAGTTAAAGGTCCAAAATTCAAAACCCCCAAAGTCGGATTTCTGCACCTTACTTACGTTACGTCCTCATATTCCGATCTATATCTCTCTCTCTCTCTCTCTAGGGTTTCGTTATGCAACCATCATCACCGGCGGTCATGGATCCTCGCTACCAGCAACAGTGGATGATGATGAACCAACAGCAGCCACCGCCACCGCAGCAGCAGCAGTTCCACCAACAACCGCCTCAACAGATGTACACCTACAACCAGCAACCACCTTCGGCCGCCGCGGTGCCGCCTCAATACGCGGTACCACCGCCCGCTGCCGGTGCGGCGCATCAACCAGCTAGCGCCGATGAGATCCGTACGCTGTGGATCGGTGATTTGCAGTATTGGATGGATGAACAATATCTAGTTAGCTGTTTCGCCCAATCTGGAGAGGTATATATGATTTTTTTTATTAGTTTTTTAATTTATTTCTTTTGTAATTGTTTTGACGACAGTATATATGAACGTGTGTGTTACCTAGATTCGTTAACAAAATACAAATACAAAATCTGTGTAAAAGATCGTTTTTGGAAGGCTACTCTATAATGTAATGAGCAAAATTGATGTGGTGGTAACAATTTGGATCTATGATGGTGGAGTAATAGTCATATATTCATAACATCATCTCTCTTTTACTGATCCATGTTATTTACGTGTCTTCTTTCATGAGCACTGGTTTATTTTGACAAGCCTTATGCTTTTTAGTTTTGTAGTTCGTAAGTATACTGTGATAATATCTTTTTTGGTCTGTTATAGTTTGAGTATGACACTTTTTAGAATAACACAAAGTATAAGGTGGTTATTGAACCTTTCTGTGGAAGTTTAAGGATGTAGCAGGTTTAAATTGAAACACAAAACATTCAACATGATTGACATGACATCCAGTAATTAACTCAACTCCTGATTTAATGATTGTCCCATCACTTGACATGAGGAGGGCAAGGTTGCCTCTTTCTTTCTTTACCAAATTGAGTAATTTGTATTTTTTTCCTTATCTGTTCCTGCCCAGATTGTTCTGTGTATTCAAGACTGTTTTTGTGTGTTTGTTATTACTTAAATGCATATAATCCTCCCTATCATGAATGATTTGAAGTCATGTTATTTCTTGCAGGTGATTTCTGCTAAAGTTATCCGTAACAAGCAAACTGGACAATCAGAAAGTTATGGCTTCATTGAGTTTGTTAGTCGTGCTGCTGCAGAAAGGCATTTGCAGACATATAATGGTACTCTTATGCCTAACGTTGAGCAAAACTTCAGGCTGAACTGGGCTTCCTTTGGCGTTGGTGAAAAACGAGATGGTTCTCCAGATTATACCATATTTGTTGGGGATTTGGCAGCTGATGTTACGGATTATACATTACAGGAGACATTTAGAGCTCATTATCCGTCTGTAAAGAATGCAAAAGTTGTAACTGATCGGATGACAGGACGCACAAAAGGTTATGGATTTGTGAAGTTTGGAGATGAAACTGAACAACTACGTGCAATGACTGAGATGAATGGGAGATTATGTTCAACCAGACCAATGCGCATTGGGCCTGCTGCTAACAAAAATCCTGTTGGTGCACAACAATACCCGAAAGGTACATGATTTAACTGTGATTTTGGATATCACAGTCATGTTAGTTTTTACTCTTTACATATATGTTATCTGTTTTTTTTTTTGAACTTTTATGCGTTAGTTTTTTTCCACCCTTCGTTGGTAGAAGCATGTTGTTCTCAAGTTAAATTCATTAGTATTGCATTTAAATTCTGAAGTTGTTCTCGAGCTTGCAGAGTCATTTCCTTCCCGTGCTTTGAGCAATTTTTGGGCATTAAATACTCGTGATGTATTAAACATTCAAAAGCTTATAAGAACTGTTGTCTCAAAGCAGGGTATCAAGAGGCTCTATCATGTAAGGGCCTGGCACTGATTCCAGCAGAAATAGTTACCCCTATAGTGGGTGCCCTTGCTTAGGTCAGTTTTACATTTTAAGCCATTAAATTGCCCTTTTTTTATTTCATTTTCTCAAGGCATCATTATGCTGTAATTTTGATTACCTTTTTTTAATCCAAGTCTATTACTATTGGTCTTTCCTTCCACTTAATTTACTACTTCCTGCCATTCAATTGTTCTTTTGTCAGCATTTTCTTTTCAACAACCACCAAAATCACTGTTGTTTCTGGTTACATCTGTCTTTGTGGTATTTTACTTTTTACTCGGATGTATTTCTCTTTTGCAAGCTTTTATGTTCATTATCATTGTCTCTCTACCTTAAGTTTACGTTATTTTGCCATAATCCTGATCTTGTACTTTCGCCACAATTTCTTTCCTAAAGTTAAAAGTGCACTACTACATGGGTACTTTGTTGCTGGAAATAAACCTCATGAGGATTGAGGTGAAGAAAGTACTTTTAGTTGATACGAGTTAGAATTGGCCCTTCTCTGTTGACTTCTTGGGGATCCATGCTTGAATTCAGTGAATTGTTTCTTCGTTCAGTATTTATGTGTGGAGAATATCTTTTTCATCACAGTTTAGAGACTGTTAATGTGACTTCGAAGGAAAAAAGCTAAGAGATAATATATTTGTATATATGTGTTGATTAAGTTGACTATAACGAAACATTAATACCATGAACAGAAAATGTCACTATCTTGTACTGTGCATTCACAACGTAACGAGCTTGGAGAAACAAGACAACAGATGAAAACATTATCTGTTTGGTTCTTCAGTTCAAGCAACCAACGATTTTACTTTTATCTGTGGTTCTTTGCTCTGATTTCACAACACCCGTGTCTAAACTTTTGTTGTTTTTATGGATGACAGTTATTGTTTTCTGATCGTATTTTGTCATCAATGTGTGTGGCTAAACATCTAGAATGTTCTTTCTATTATAGTTTATTGATGGGATCTGATTTTGCATCTCAGTTCTATGCTGGAATCAGGATTGCAGTTATCTGCATACTTTTAACGTCATTTAAGTTTCCTTTACTTTCAGCTTCATACCAGAATACCCAGGGAACACAGAATGAGGAAGATCCAAATAATACAACTGTCAGTAATTTGTTTCATAGCAAGACCTCATATACCTTTACAACAAAAGATCTCACAAGCTTGATAATTTTGATTGCAGATATTTGTGGGTGGTTTGGATCCTAATGTTACAGAAGATGTTCTAAAGCAAGTGTTCAGCCAATATGGACAATTAGTTCATGTGAAGATCCCCGTTGGCAAGCGGTGTGGGTTTGTTCAATTCGCTGACAGGTATGCATTTTTTCCAAGTTTTGTAATGGATTAAGGATAATAATTATAAATAACTAAACACATTTGCTTGCTTGATTATTATCATGCACGTGCAGAAGCTGTGCTGAAGAAGCACTGCGAATGTTACAAGGAACTCAGTTGGGTGGACAAACTGTGCGACTTTCGTGGGGTCGTAGTCCTTCAAGTAAACAGGTTTGTTCAAGCATCCCCAATGCACTTTTTTCTACATTTTTAATTTAGTTTCATAAGAAGTATAAGTTTTTTTTATTAATATTGATTAAAAAACAATTATTCAAATGAACTAAGAAGCCACAATGAGTGATGTTATGGATTTGTTCAGCCTCAGGTGGAGCAAAGCCAGTATAATGGTGGCGGATACTATGGTTATGGACAGGGATATGAGACTTATGGATATGCTCCTGTTGCACAAGATCCTGCTACTATGTACTATGGGGGTTATGCCGGATATGGTGGTTACCCCCAAGTCCAACAGCCGCCACAGCCACAAGCACAACCACAACCTCAGCAGCATCAGGTATGATAAATTAACAAATTTTATTTTATTGTGAAAATGTGTAATTATTGTGATGTTGCAGTGATATGCATTAGCTTATTGAAGTCGGAGGGGTGCATCCTTCTAGACAAATGAACAAGGATTGAATACCGGAGTTGCTACAGCGTTATCATGATAACTCCGCCGAGCAAATCTGTTTCTTATGAATTTGCTTTGAGATGTTTGTGACCTTTCTACCCTTTTTCTTCTTGAACAATTGTTTTACTGATGACTGGTTTTGTTTTTATGTTTGTTTTGAAACTCAAGTTTCCAAGCAACCAGCATGCGGGTCAGGCTTTCCTGCACTTGTCTCAATTGTGCGTATAACTTAGAGATTAATGATTATATCTTTAATAGAGCAGAAGCACAAAACATGAGAACAATGAAAATCAATTCGTAATATTGGATTCAAAATACAAAGATAAGCCGTCGGTGTCTTTAGTTTGGTTTCTTAAAGTTAAAGACGGTTGTCTTAGCTTCTTTTAACAATTCATGCACTTGATTCAGTTCTCTCTTTACCATGTTAAAACCCATCAGACATGTAAACAAAGTTAGTTAGGCTTTTGATTTTCATTTTTTTTGGTAACCATTTAATCTGCCGTTAATAAAATATAACTGAAAACGACACGTTTTGGTAGAGGGTTGCAACTATTATTACCTCCAGTTTCACAAAAAAATCATCACAATTGATTACCATACCTAAAACTATAATCGGGACTAAAATTCTATCGATTTCGGTACTAAGGGAATTGAGAAGCTACTTGAACCAACTATTACTACCGAGTAAGCTGAATCTGTACACTTTCTTGTGATTTTGTATAATTCCGAGTCTAGTATTACGGATAACAGTCAAACAAGAACCCGATGGGAATACTTGAAACTCGAGATATTTGGGACGTGTATAGGGTGCTATGGGATTGATTTATTACCTGTTTATCTTATTAAGCATACTCCTTTACTTGATTATATACCCAAAATAATTTTTATTTTTATGTTATTTAAATCATAATATATTTATTTTTAGTTATTTCAAATTACGATTTATTAATTTAACTATATCATATTATCTAAGTTTTTTAGTTCCAATTTTCCCATCGTTCAGTCATTCTTTTAGTATCCTACTTGAGTAACTTCATAATCACACTTTTGGTTCTCCTTCAAATCTTAGTTGCTATTGGAAGCAAGTTAGCAGACAACAACATATAGATTTGGTCGAATAGAGACAAAGACAAAGATATTTGGCCACAATGTCAAAGAGATACCCGACTGGTATACCCAATGGGTATTATTCAAAAAATTAACAGGATACCTGATTATCCACAGGTATGCCTGATACCCGACAGGTAAATAACTGATACATACCCGGCGGGTTTTGGGCTGGGTATGAAACACTTTTTTAATTGGGTGTGGTGTTGGGATTATCTAAATACGTTTCAAACTCCCCCATTGCTATCCGTAGCTAGTATGCTAATTTTCTCCATAATTGCTGATTTCATAAGGTTATTATATTAATGCAAACTTAAAGTGTTGATTTCATAGGGTTATATTAATGCAAACTTGAAGTTTGCTTAATGTATGGCCAATTCGGTACTGATTGGTCCGATTGTGTTTCTTTCTTGAGTCAAAGTTTTGACTTTTGATTATCGACTGGTTTATTTAGTACAAATAGATTATTTGAACAAGCTTAGGTGTTCATGCAAGTGAAGGAAACCTGGATTTGTTTGTCCAAATGATTTACGCTATAGTATTTGAACATGTTTAGATGTTTGTGCAAGTTGTTGGCTGCTAAAGTTAGGATTTGAACACTTTCTTGACATATGGTAAGCACTAAGCAACAACATATCGAATTTGGTTTGTATCATGCTTCTGTAAATGCTCATGATCTCTAATAGATTATATGATTTGTAAATTTATATGAAAATCATTTTTTTCTTGAGTCAAAGTTTTGAATTTTGATGGCCAACTATTTTGTTTAGTCACATGATGTTCTGGCCAGTTTTGTATTGTCAGAATGTTTTATCGTGTTTTTTTTTTTGTTTATGGAAAAGAACAAGTTGGGAAGTTTAAGATCGTATAAAGTTAATAAAATAAAACTCAAAACAATGATAAATAAGAATACGTCTAAAATCTTCTTCAGTTTCATATTTACCCACATCTGTCAGCTAATCTCACTCAACATTTACGTTAATTGGTTCCGGTTTCTCTGAAATTTCAAAAAAAAGAAGAAAAACTAATAAATATAATAATACAAATTAAAAATTAAATAAAAACTATAAAAATAAATAAACTCTTACGTTTTCCAAGGTCGTCAAAGCTTGTAAAGTCTTCATCTTCGTCTATTTTCATGCTTGACCCACGAATCCAATTCTATGCGCAAATAAGTACTTCGACAAGCAGGGTTGACAAAGTATTTTTGTAAGCTTTCAAAACTCTCCCTCCCATGCTGAATGACGATTCAGAAGCAACACTTTAACCGAAATAGCTAATAAATCTACATAAATAAAAACCACAAGTTAAAGATATTAAAACAATTACACAAAAATAATCATAAATAACATACAAGTGTTGAGTCTATATACCTTTTACTACCTTTTTTAAATAGCATCATAGAATATCAACTCCGGGTAATCTTTCTTATCCTTATTCTCAAGATACATTTGAAGTTTTGATTTAGAGTTATACGAGATAAAACCACAATCTAATTTAAAGTAGGATCAAAACTGTTCATGTTCGGGTGAACTAACCTCTAAGAAATTCACCAAATGGTCATCGTATGCGAGTGATTAAAATGGATGCGGGTGACTAGTGCTCTTGGAATTTGCCTAAGTGTGGTCATGTTCGGGTGAAGGGTTCAGATGTTGTTGAACAAATCAAATACGAGAGACTGCTCCTTTAAATTATTACCAATTATAGACAGATACGGGTAGGTATTCAAGTGTGGTGAACATGTTTATATTTGGATGAACCTAAGATTCCAAAAATTTGCCTAAGGGGAATCATATACGAGTGATAGGATTTAGCTTCGGGCTACAATATCACATGTGGGTGACCAACCTTTTTGTCTAAATTCTTATATAGACTCCAACCAACTAGGATTTCATGCAACAACATTTAAGCACATTAAATATGCTATAAAATCCACAAAATCATGCTTTTCATGTTAAAAATGCAAATTTTACGTAAGAGTACATAGCTCTATATAATATAGTTATAAAGGTATGCATATTAGCCATGAAAGTAGATAAAAATGTTAAAACATGGGGGTCTAAAGCTCACTTGATGAAGAACACTAGAAAACCTAGAACCATGATCTTCTTTAGCTAGATCTAAGCACACACACATAAAATACAAACTTTAACACTATAACTCGATTATTACACTCACAAATCACATCCTAGCTTAGATCTATGAAGATATATATACCTTTTCAAGCTTTTTTTGACTTTATATCGCTACATGTGCATTTTCTCTCTCTCTAAAACCCGATTTGGAAACCTTTAAGAGCATGAATCTTCATGGGGTGATTCCTTCCTTTATATAGTGGTTTTTAAGGTTAAAAATTCATAATGCACCCATTTTTTAAAATTTATCTTTGCTATATTGACGTTTAATACCCAAAACTTGCTCTTTTCTATTTTTTATATTCCCATGAAGTTTTGGGGTGTTACACAATGCTCCTTCTATAGTTTAGGGTCTGATGAATCATGTTATTAGGAAGCACTTAAGAAAATTTATTATGGTCTTTTTTGATAATATATTAGTATCTTATGGGAACTTCATCTTTGTCTAAGGATTGTATTGGAGTTGTTTAGACAGAACCAGTTAGTGGCATTATTACCGATCCAACTAATTTTGAAGTCATACGAAATGACCTATTCCTTCTTCCTAAGTATTTTTTAGGGTTATTGGATAGAATAGAATATTTATGAAGAATTATGTTAGCCTTGCAAGACCACTAACTTAGCTATTAAAGAAAGATTCCTTCTAGTAGACTATAGAGGCCAACTCAGTTTTTCAGGCTTTAAAATTGACCTTGATCCAACCACGAATTCTGGCTCTCCCTAATTCTAATGAACCTTTATGATTGAAATACATGCCTCAATTTATGGCATAAGCTCAATTTTGATGCAGCAAGGTCGACTTTTGCTTATGAAGCAAGTCCTCTTCGAAGAATATGAAATTCTACTTATAAAAGAGAGTTATTGACAATAATACATATTGTGCAAAAGTGGTAGCCTTATTCGGGTCATAAGCATTTATTATCAAGACTAACAAACTTGAATTTGAAGTATTTGTTGGTTAGTAAGATTTCAACTTCTTTTCAATAGAAATGATTATCTAAGTTGCTTTTTTCTTTAAAACAGGAACAAACAAGGAGTAGAAAACAAAGCGCTTTTGAATGATAAATTACAACTTAAACTGTTATCTTTATGTTACTACAACGAAATCCGGGTGAGGCTTAATGTCGGGTTGAACCGTGTCTAGCTTTCCTGAACTTGGATCTAAGCTGCAACAACAAATGAGATCTACGTTAGAGAGCTCGAGGGGTTTAACCCTGAAGGCACTCTGGCGCTTAAGTTAGTAATTTGATCGTGATAATCAAAGACACTAGATATATCATAAATATAAGTAAGTATATATACAATAAGAGATGGTGGAAGATATGTTATGATATGAAGCTTCCTTTGATGAGGTTGTGATATGACTTGAAAGGAAATCAAGATTCTTTTATGTAAGGCAAGGATTCCTTCATTGTCTAGAAGAGGATGATAATAGTATAGAGATGTTTTCTTAGAGAGATAAAAGAGATGCTAGTAATGGGTATTTGTTACTATAAAATGGGATGGGTTTGGATGAAGGGGAACCCTCTATTTTTAGAGGAGTATGAAACCTTAATGGGCTTGGCTAGTGTGGGCTTTGGGTCGACCCACTTAGTTACTCTTATTGGGTCATATGGTTGGCCCATTACGGGACATACTTCATCAGCCCCCAGTCAGGTGCAAACTTGATTCTAAGCATGGATGTGCCTAACTTGATCCATGTTTTTCGGCTCTAGTCTTTCACTTTTTTCTTATAATTTTATTTTTTCATGGGAGTTAATTTGGAATCAGCGTATAGGCTATGATCCTCACGACATGTCATTCTCCCAAGATACGTTATAGCAAACAAGGAGAAAGTTGATTAATTTGTCCTACCTTAGCATATAGTTTTCTTGACACTTAGTCATGAAGGTTTGACGTGTGATCAGGTAATGTCTTTCTGGCTTAGGCTTAGTAGGGTTCACCTAACATGTGGCCAAGTAAGGTTCCTCTAGCAAACGGTAATGTAAGGTTCTCATGATATTATTAAATGAGAATAAGATACCCCAACCGATGAGAAGAGTGTTTTGGCGAAAGATATGGTTTCTTTTAGATAGCTGGCATTTCAAGTGACTATATGTAAGTAAATGGGATTGAGCCACCTACTTGTGATTGATTAAGTTCCAATTTTGGAATAATAAGTCGAGTCTCCCTCGTTAGGGTAAGCTTGGTGCTATTCTTAGTGTTGTTCCCTTACTTTTCCCATTAAGCACTTTCTCTATATGATGATTTTGTGATTATGATGTTGTTACTCTTTTTTTTTATAGTGAGGTTACTATTTATGAGGTTAAGTGCGACTACTTAACCTTAAAGTTAGGTGAGGCTTATTTACTTAAGGTCAGGATTTGGTGATTATCATATGAAAGGTTATATATGATTCCTTGGGTGGTCTCTTGATCTCAAGCTCTTATCATGTGACATGTGGCATGAACATTGTTTTACCAAGGGGATAAAGCAAAGATAAAGTAAGGGATCCGGTTAGGGATCTACTTGCCTAAGGGATGTTTTTGGTATTGGTGATAAATAATTAATCCTGGAAGTTGCTTGCCAAAGAGATATTTTTAGCTATCCAGACAATACTTACTAAGTGGATGTTCTTGACACTAATGATATGGCCAAGAAGTTGTTTGCTAAAGAGAGATTCTTAGCTAGCATGAGGATGAGTCTGGCAAGGAAGCGACTTGCCAAATGGATGTCCTTAGCATCGGTGACAATGTTTTTGACCAACTACTTATTGTAGGTATATTCTTGGCAAAGGTGATGGGGGAAAAGATAATATAACCGAATGCAACGAGGAAAAGATGGCATGTCATTCTCCATGAACAACTCAATGTAATGTCGAAGAAAATAACTTAGCTAAATCTCCTTAAGATAGCTGAAGGTGGTGAGGATAAGGTACCTAAACTAATTAATCTTTCGAAACATGTTGAATGTCATAGAAAAAATTAGTTTCCTAACTTTCCTTGACTTGTAATTAGTTAAGGTCTTTTTAACATAAAGACAAGCAAGAATTCCCTAACATATGATGAGATAAGTTGTTTCTTACATGTGGCTAGGTAAGGTAATTAAGTTTTTCTAAAATATTGGCATATAAACAGGCAAGGTATACAAGGTTTTACCATATGATCAAGTGAGGTAGGTGGGATTTTACTTGCATAAGGAATGCATAGGTTTCTTACCATATTACCAGACAAGGTTTTCATAGATAAGATCAGGCAAGTCATCCTAGTTAGGATTCTTATTATGGGATCAAGTAAGTCTCCTTAGTTAAAGAAAAGCTAGGAAAAGTTACCATATGGCGAGGAAACAAAATGGTACACAAGAAAGGGTAACTTGACCAAATAATAATCGTGAAATTAAAGTATGAAGCTAATCATGAAAAACAAGTAGCATAGAGCAAGGAAAGATTAACTTTGTAACGCTAACAAGGCCCACGATATCTTTTGATGTACATGATAATCTTGTAAAATTATCAACATGAGTAGGTGTGCCACATGGTGTTTGACTTTCTTAACCATAGGTTCAAGTTAGACCCCTTGATTCAGTACTAGGTAAGAAACTTAGTGTGTATGCTAAATTAGTTCTTTTAATATGATAGCAAACAAGGCATCGTACCTTTGGTGACATGGAGTTAACGCTCCACCTTATAAGGTAAGGTGTTTAGGCTTTTATAAGAATGAGAGAACAACATCGAATAATATTGGCAAGGATCTCAAAGGCAAGAGGTGTATTGGCAAGGATCTTGAGGGCAAGTGGTATATTGGCAATTTTCTTGCTTTCTATACAAGGGATCACTGGTCTATCGCACCTTATTTCTCGTTTTGCAATCTTGATACATACATTATTTGACCCATGTACTAAGCAAGTGGAAGTTTCTCTAAGACAAGGACCTTACACATTTTAGGATGGAGTTTTGAGTCTTGGACTAGTATTGGACATTTGGCCATAACATGTTTATGCAAGATAGATTTAGCGTAGACAGGTGTGACTATGTCATGTTTGGTTAACATAGGTTTGCCTATGTGAGCTTTGGCCCTAACTGGTTAGGAAATGGACATGTTTGCCTAAGATAGGTTTGACTAAATTCATAGCAATTTATTAGTGCATACTTTTAATAATAGTTCATAGCAGAAAACTACATTCCATATGCCACCACTTATATTGGTCATTCATTAAAGATGACTCAAAGTAATTAGGAGAAATAGTTTGACTAAATCTCCCTTAGTATGAGGTTTTCTAACGTATGACCAGGCATAGTTTTCCTCAAATTTCTTGTATGAATTTGTACGATATGAGACCATGTAATATTCCCTTGCCTCAATAAGGTTGGCCGGACATGTGGAAAGATAAGGTTGTACAATCAAGGATCTTTAGGTATTCTTGCCAGGTGCTTCCTTATGGCGGGTGCTAATGTTATAAGGTTGGGCAGAAATGCCCAACTTAGGGTTAAGTAAGGTAGGACAATGTAAGACTATATGTTGCACACTATGCGGTGCACTAGAGCAAAGAATGAATAAAGTTTAGAATTGTGACATGGCATTAAGGGGGATGTCTTTTTTAAATTCATGTCTCCCGGCTTATGGTGGGACATGAGGACCATTTAGCATCTACAAAAAAATATGTTTAGGGTGAACCTCATGATGCAATATGAGGTGAGGTATTTAGCCTTTTGGCAAGGATAAGTTGAAATAAAAAATCATGATGCAACATCAAATAAAAGTATTTAGCCTTTTTGAAAGGATGCATTTAGGTTTTATGTTATGCATGAACCTCTTGTGAGTGACAAGGACAAGTTTAAGTTGCATATTTTTTATGCAACATCTGATGTTTAGATTTTACCAACATAAGCCGATATTAGACCTTATGACATGTTCCTAGGCTATGTTTAAACTAGATCTTTATATATGGCAGCACTTTGTTATTGCCTTAGACATGACTAATTTGTAGCTAGAGAATTTTGTCAAGTGTTTGAGTATGCTATAGTCCGTCAAACAAAGACGTTTTTGTTTATGCATGCTATTTTACGTGAGTAGGTCAAGGCTGGATCCCATGGAGTCATATTGTATTAAGTGCTCAGCTTTTACATGAGTAGGTCAAGGCCAGATCTCATGGAGTGTTATTGTATTAGGCGCTCACCCTTTTCATGAGTAGGTCATGGCCGGATCTCATGGAGCATATTATGATGTACTCATCTTTAGCTAATATGGTATAGTTGTTGGGTTTGAATAAGTTTATCAGAGTCATTTTATCCATATAAAATGAAAAACGCATCGGAATTAGGATTGAAAACTTGTTACAGTTAATATATATAAACCATTTTATATATCTGTTTAAAAACCCGTAATGGATCGTTATATGAAAAAACATGCTTACAAACAACCATAGGGTGTTCAGAAAACTACCTCTCGAATGGGTTAAAGGAAGATAATCAGTGAATGGCAGCTTCCAAAGAAGGAGGCCTCAAGCTTGTCTACCCCAAGCTTCCAAAAACACCCGGTTGCTAAGATTTTCACACTTGAACGAGTCTGTGTCCTTAGTTTTTATTTTCGACCGATCGAGAGAAAATAGGGAAACAGACGTGCACCCTTTTCAGTGTGTTGTAAGTTATCAGAGAGAGTGGTTGATTGCAATCATATATTGCATGTCCTGTGAAACTGAATTTCAGACGAGGAGAGAGAGAGAAAAGTGGACAGGGCCCAGCCCCTTATCCCATCCGTATCTCTCAAACATTCATCCGCATTAGTAAATACGGATGAATAACCTCCCACCGCATTTGTAAATGCGGATGAAGAAATTTCATCTGCATTTCCTAAATGTACATCCGCATTTGTAAATGTGGATAAGTAGTTCCATCAGCATTTCCACAAATGGACATCCGCATTAGTCAATGCTGACGAACAGTTTCATCAGTATTTCCCAAAATGCACATCCGCATTAGTAAATGCGAACGATCAGTTTCATCAGCATTTCCTCAAATGCTCATCCGCATTAGTAAATGCGGATGAAGAAATTCCTTCAGCATTTTCACAAATGCACATCCGCATTAGTAAATGCGGATTAGGAGCATTCTTCCGCATTTCCTCAAAAGCACATCCGCATTAGTAAATGCGGATTAGTAATTAAGAAATGCGGACAAAAGACTTATATTGTTGTTTAATTATTTGAATAATAATATAGAATACTCTCTCTCTAGAATAAATTATCCATATAATTTATTCACAACACAAGTGCAAATATTTAGAAACCCAATTTCTAAATACTTTAAGTGTCAATATTTATATACATGATCCTATCATAAAATAAATATTGTAGGTGTTGGTCTAGCTTGTTATTGGGTATGACCTGACTTGGATCATAACATACTAGCCACATCAATTTAATATGTGTCTTGGGCAGACCGTTCCCAACAATCTCCCACTTGCACAAGATACATAGAGAATTGATACAAGTAGTAAATACCACCTAACAAAGGTTTACTACCCCTAATACGCATGACGAAGTTCCATTCAATAACATCATATTCTTCAAGTCCCTTACTTGAAAATGATTTAGGTGAATCTATCATTTATCCTTTTGTTACAGATGTCATGTTAAATCCAAAGACACAAAATGATCATTCCCTGTTGATTTAACTTTATCAGGCCTTAAACATCTTACTCTCAACAAATAAGAGGAACAAATCCCATCTTGACTACATATGTTTCTCACAATCATCTTGTATCACACCTGAAACTAGCCTTGTGTACTGTCCATATTTCAGAACAGCGAAGAACTAGATCAAAGTATCATATTTGGTGATTATCGAAACCCAATATGTATCTCAGGTCGGAGGATACTATGATATTCTCCTTTACTCAAATTTACTTATGATCAATTACATAATTCCATGCAGTAACATTTGAGAGCGGGTCAGTCCAATATTTGTATCCCACAAATATCTATGAACTTTGGCAGCAACCTCTTGCGCTATATTCATACCTTATGAATATCCACCAATCCAAGTTCATAATAGTCTTACGTTCATATTTGTTCCCACAAATATGACCGACTACGGACATTTAGAATAATAAATATATTCATGGATCTAAACATGCTAAAATGGAACATAACTCATAGTATCATAATTATATATATAAATGAGTCAAAATAGCAATTGTTTCATTGTTTAAATACTAAATAGATCAAATTCAATCACTAGAATATCGAAGTCTTAAGGCACAAGTATGACTCTCATGCTTTGGCCTTTCAAGGAGCTTCGTGAGTGGATCCGCAATATTCTGATCGGTGTGAATTTTGCGAATACATATCTTTCCCTTTTCAACTTCATCCCTTATGTCGTTGAATCTTCGCTCAATGTGCCTTGTCTTTTGATGTGCATGGGGTTCCTTGATTTGAGCAATCACACCCTCGTTGTCACAAAAGATCTCTAGGGGATCTTGAATCGTAGAGACTACCCCTAGATAGGCAATGAATTTCTTTAACCATGCAGCTTCTTGTGCTGCCAATGAAACGGTGATGTATTCTGATTCTGTAGTGGACAATGCTACCACATCCTGCTTTGAACTCTTCCAGGACACTGCCCCCCATTCTTAATGAAGACATACCCCGATTGTGATCGAGAATCATCGCAATTAGTTTGGAAACTCGCATCCGTGTAACCCTTTACAACGATTTTCTCTTCACCAGATCCGTATATTAGAAACATATCCTTAGTCCTCCTAAGGTATTTCAATATACTTTTAACAGCCATTCAATGGCTATTTCCTGGATTCTACTGATATCTACTCGTCATGCTTAAAGCGCATGACACGTCCGGTCTAGTGCATATCATTGCATACATGATGGATCCTATAGCAGATGCATATGGGACTTCCTTCATCCTTTCTTGCTCATCCTTTGAGCATGGACATTGAAATGCACTCAATATTGTCCCTTTTTGAATAGGTACCAGACATTTCTTAGAGTTCTCCATCTTGAACCTTTTCAAGATTTTATCAATGTATGCACTTTGGTTTAAACCTATCAACCACCTTGATCTATCCCTACAGATCTTTATTCCCAAAATATAGGCGGCTTCACCAAGATCTTTGATGGAAAAGCAACTTCCAAGCCAGGTTTTAACACCTTCCATGGTTGGAATATCATTTCCAAACAGTAGTATATCATCAACATACAATACTAAGAATGTGATGATGCTCCCACTAGCTTTCTTATACACACAAGCTTCATCAGAGTTCGTGATGAATCCAAATTTCTTGATCTCTTCATCAAAACATTGATTCTAACTTCTCGATGCTTGTTTCAATCCATAGATTGATTTCTTTAACTTGCATACTTTATTAGGATGTTGTGGATCGACAAAACCATCGGGCTGAACCATATAGACATTCTCTTCAAGATGTCCATTAAGGAAAGCAGTTTTGACATCCATTTGCCAAATCTCATAGTCATAATATGCAGCTATAGCAAATAATATCCTAATTGACTTTAGCATTGCCACAGACGAGAAGGTCTCATCATAATCAACCCCTTGAGTTTGAGTGAAACCTTTTGCTACAAGTCTTGCTTTATAAGTATCCAAGTTTCCATGCATATCGGTTTTCTTCTTGAAAACCCACTTACATCCAACCGGTTTGGAGTTAAGAGGTGGCACAACCAATTACCATACTTGGTTGTCATACATGGATTGCATCTCTACGTTCATGGCTTCAAGCCACTTGTCATAATCTGAATTGGACATTGCATCATGGTACGTAGTTGGTTCATCCAAGTCAACTACATAGCATCCATTCATGAAAAATCCATATCTTTCGGGTGGATAGCTAGTTCTACCAGATCTACGAACGTTTTGTGTGTATTGATCAACCACTTGATCATTATCAACAACCTCTTGTTGATTGCTAATATCAACCAAACATGTATCGGCTTGTGGTTCTCGATCCTCATCAAGTTCCATTGTTCTATCGGTAGTTCCTTCCATAAGGAACTTAGTTTCCAAGAACTCAGCCTTTCGAGCAATAAATACCTTTTGCTCTGTTGGATTGTAGAAGTAATATCCTATGGAGTCTTTAGGATATCCTACAAAGATACACTTAGTGGATCGGCTTTCTAACTTGTTTAGGGTGTTCTGCTTAACATAAACTTCATAACCCCACACTTTTAAATATGATAACGATGGAACTCTTCCATGCCATATTTCAAAAGTTGTCTTATCCACTTTCTTGGTTGAGGCCATATTCAGAATATGAGCCACGGAGAGCAATGCGAAACCCCAAAATGATAGAGGCAGTGTGCTTCTAGCCATCATAGATCGAACCATATCCAATAGGGTTCGGTTTCTCCTCTCAGACACACCATTATGCTGTGGTGTTCCAGGTGGAGAAAGTTGTGAGACAATCCCACAACTCCTAAGATGATCGTGAAAGGCATCACTAAGGTATTCACCTCCTCTATCCGAACGAAGAACTTTGATTGTTTTGTTGATTTGATTCTCTATTTCATTCTTGAAGATTTTGAACATTTCAAAAGCTTCATCTTTGTGTCTCAACAAGTACACATAACCATAACAACTATAATCATCGATGAACGTAATGAAGTATCTTTCACCATTCCTTGTCATTGCTTTAAAAGGACCACATACATCCGAATGTATGATTCCTAATAAATCTTTTGCCCTTTGGTTAGTCCCACTAAAGGGATACTTGGTCATCTTTCCTTGTAAACAAGATTCACACTTATCAAATGAACCCTCTTCATTTGCTTCCAAAAGACCTGAAGTGTTTGAATGCGATTCTTGTTTATGTGACCAAGACGACAATGCCAAAGATATAATTTACTTAAACCCATTTTAAGTTTCTTGGTACTTGATTGGTATAACGAGTTATTAAAGGATGAGTCATCATGAACCAATTCATAAATACCATTAGAAGGCATAGCTTTAAAATAAAGTATATCATCCATAAAAACACAAATACCATCGTTTACAAACTTTAATACATAACCATACTGTTTTAGAAGGGAAACATAAATTATATTCTAGTCAAACTAGGAGCATACAAAATATTTTTCAAAATAACTTCCAAACCACTTGGAAGCTTCAAGATATAGTCTCCTTGGGCTTCGACATCAACTTTTGCTTTGTTGCCCATTTAGAGACTAGTATCTCCCTTCTTAAAATGCTTATTTCTTTTAAACCCCTGCAACAGATTGCAAATATGAGTTCCACATCCGGTATTGAATACCCATGTGTTTGAAGAAATAACATTAAGTTCAATATGGATCATGAAAGTTGTACATGAGGTCTGCCCAGCATCCCTCTTGTTTTTCAACTCTTTGAGATAGATTGGACAATCCCTCTTCCAATGTCCTATCTTACCACACTCAAAGCATGGATCATTCTCCGTAACCTTTGGCTTCTTAAGCTTTGGTTTTGGTGGTCCCGCTTTAGCCTTTCCCTTACCCTTCCCTTTGACGTATCCCTTGCCTTTGGCAACATTTTCCTTGGGTTCGGGGTGATGCCTTTTCTTGTTGCCACCTCATTGATCGTGAGAACCGGTAAAACCCTTTTACCCATCCCTTCTTCGGCTGTTTTAAGCATTGCATGAAGTTCCCCAATGTTTTTGTCCCGTCCATTCATGTTATAATTCATGATAAACGTCTCAAATGTCTTGGTTAGACCATTGAGGATCAAATCCATGGCTAACTCTTTTGATACGGGACAATTTAGCCTTTCAAGGCGATCAATGTGGCTTTTCATCTTCATCACATAAGATGACACCAATTGGGTTTCTTCCATTAGACATGCATGAAGCGCTCAAACTGTTTCGAAGCGCTCTACCCTCGCTTGTTGAAGGAACATTTCCTTCAACTGGGCAATCATGTCATATGCCCCATGATGCTCAAAATCCCTTTGAAGCTCGGGAAGCATGGTTCCCAACATGAGGTAGGAAACTTGCACAGAATCCTCAGTGTGCTTAATCCAATCATTGTAGGCATCAACATCATCAACGTTGGGTTCATCGGGAATAGGATCGTCCAACACATATGATTTCTTTTCTTGCTTGAGAACAATTCTCAAGTTTCGAAACAATCCATGAAATTATTATGGTTGAGACGATCCTTTTCCAGGATAGTTCTTAGTGACAGGTTATGGACGGTCGGGGAGGTAGCGTTGTTGTTTGCGGCCATTTCTACAATATTAACAAAGTTCAATTTTAGTGTTTACAAAATGAAATTTTAATTATTAATACCCTTTCATGTCTCATAGATAATTAATAATTAAAATCTAGAATCCAACGTTACATTTAAATAATGGTTAGGTGACCTTTATCCCATTATTTAAATTAACAAGGTAGTCAACATTTGACAATTACAACCCTTTACAACTTCTAGTTTTATGGGATCGGTTAAACATCTTTATGTTTAGTTGACATGTTTAATCCTATCAACATCATTGTACGCCATGCTTCAGTGACCCTATTCATATGGTTTCCAACTCAAGTCGTCCTACTTACACACACGTATGAGTTTACACATACAAGTGGTTAGGTGACCTTTATCCCACAAATATGTTAACCCCACCTCAAACACACAAGTTCCTTAAATGTGGTTAAGTGACCTTTATCCCACAAAGAGTTCCCAAGTGATTTGAGTGTTGTATAAAAGAATGGTGTTAAACTTGTTTAAAAGGGATTTTGTTTTCATTAATTCTAGTTATGAAAATATTTTGTACCTTACATTTGCATGCATTCAAATGCGTGGTACATTAGTGAAACCAACTTTTAAGTCTCTTTTAATAAAACACAATTTTATTTTGCGAAAACATTAACCTTTAATAAAACCATTTTATTACCCATGTTAATGTTTCCAAAAGAACCATTTGAAGCTTGTTGTTGATTTTAAATTGTTTAACAATGCATATCCAAATATCACATAAACAATAAAATTAAATCAACCATACAAGCAACACATACAACAACAAGTTCATAACCATAGCCAACTAATTTAACATCACTTGTTGACCAAAACAAGTGAGTTAATTAGGTCCTTCATAAGGGTAAAATGACACAACACTTGTGTCGGTGAACTCCCACTTGATCTAGCATCCAAATGCTTCAAGCATCCACTTTGTGTTGTGATTCTCCCATTCGATTTGGGATTCCAAATGGGCTTAAATTTCTGCACCAAACTCCTTCAGGCTTTCAAAATATGTTTTCGGTTATTGGGCTTAAATCTCATTAAGAGCTATGAAGCCCTTTGGGCATAAAATTGGCCCAAACCAAAAAACATCCTTATTGCATCTTCTTTTACAAAAATATATCCTATATATATTTTTCTAGTAAAAGTAAAATGCAACTAACCTATTTATTTTACATACCAAATAAAAAATAAGTAAATTACATACCCAAAAGGAAGAACAAATACATTTAATTATTACAACCCTTTGAATAATCAAATACAAATCACAATACATCCAAACACAAGGTCTCAGCTAGGTTATGAACACCAAAATACATATCCAAATATGTAAGCAAAAACCCGAGAGCTTCCCCTTGAACCAATAATTTTCGGTTAATGTATAAACAAACCGAATACCATGATTCTTGTCCAAACAACTAAATCATCCAAATGATTAAATTTTTCAAGATTACAATATGCATGTAAAGTAGATTCTTGAAAAATTCAGGGGAAACATTGACCAGAATTCTCGGTCTGTTGGTGAATCAATAGCAAGAAACCGAGATTTCAGTCCAGATGAAGCATGTATCCATATAACTGGCTCTTGATTCCATTGTTGGGTTTGAACAAGTTTATCAGAGTCATTTTATCCATATAAAATGAAAAACGCAGCGGAATTAGGATTGAAAACTTGTTACAGTTAATATATATAAACCATTTTATACATCTGTTTAAAAACCCGTAATAGATCGTTATATGAAAAAACATGCTTACAAACAACCATAGAGTATTCAGAAAACTACCTCTTGAATGGGTTAGAGGAAGATAATCAGTGAATGGAAGCTTCCAAAGAAGGAGGCCTCAAGCTTGTCTACCCTGAGCTTCCAACAAACACTCGGTTGCTAGGATTTTCACACTTGAACGAGTCTATGTCCTTAGTTTTTATCTTTGACCGATCGAGAGAAAACAGCAAAACAAACGTGCACCCTTTTGAGTGTGTTGTAAGTTATCAGAGAGAGTGGTTGATTACAATCATATATTGCATGTCCTGTGAAATTGAATTTCAGACGATGAGAGAGAGAAAAGTGGGTGGGGCCCAGCCCCTTATCCCATCAGCATCTCTCAAACATTCATCCACATTAGTAAATGCGGATGAATAACCTCCTACCATATTTGTAAATGCGGATGAAGAAATTTCATCTGCATTTTCCAAATGTACATCCGTATTTGTAAATGCGGATGAGTATTTCCATCAGCATTTCCATAAATGCACATCCACATTAGTTAATGGGAACGAACAGTTTCATCAGCATTTCCCAAAATGCACATCCACATTAGTAAATGCGGACGATCAGTTTCATCAGCGTTTCCTCAAATGCTCATCCGCATTAGTAAATGAGGATGAAGAAATTCCTTCAGCATTTCCACAAATGCACATCCGCATTAGTAAATGCGGATGAGGAACATTCATCCGCATTTCCTCAAAAGCACATCCGCATTAGTAAATACGAATGAGTAATTAAGAAATGCGGACAAAAGACTTGTATTGTTGTTCAACCATTTGAATAACAATATAGAATACTCTCTCTCTAGAATAAATTATCCATATAATTTATTCACAACACAAGTGCAAATATTTAAAAAGCCAATTTCTAAATACTTTAAGTGTCAATATTTATTTACATGATCATATCATAAAATAAATATTATAGGTATTTGTCTAGCTTGTTATTGGGTATGACCTGACTTGGATCATAACGTACCAGCCACATCAATTCAATATGTGTCTTGGGCAGACCGTTCCCAATAATAGTAATATGTGTTTCTTGAATTGATTATACATAAGTAAGTGGATCTACTTGAATGATATGTTCATGTCTTAATGTTTTATTCAAGTCTCCGTGTTCTTTATAATAATCTTAGAACAAAATCTAGTAATATGTTCACACAAATATAGTCTCATCCGACCATGAATTTTGATTAATAAGATTTGGAGTTGGACAAGATAACTCTGCCCCTAGTAAAACAAGACGACTTGGACTGAAGCTCAATCTTGGAAAGGTAACTTGATTTCTGGCCTCTAGTTAGGCTAACTACCTTGATTTAGACTCTAACCAGGGGAGGTAACTTGGTTCTCGCCATGTAAGGTTACATATCTTCTAGCTGGTGATACGACTTGATCTCTAGTTGGACGAGTTATTTAGACTATGGCCAAGTAACTTGACTTGCCTTGTCTTGGAGCTTTGCCAAGACTAGGTGAAATAACTTGTATTTTGATTAGGAGAGTTGACTTGAGCCTTGGTTTGAGACTCTAGCCACTAATGTAATTTATGCTTTAAGTTCTAACTAAGCAAAGTGGCTTAACTTTGTAGACAAGGTAACTTAGGTGTTGAGCAAGAAAGTTGACCGAGCTTTACTTGGCATGATGGCTAGACAATGTAACTTAGGGTCTGGACAGACAAGTTGGCTTGGGCTTCACCATGCAAGACAATAAGAGAGGGTAACTTGGACCTTGGCCAAACAAGTTAGCATGTTTTTGGAGTTTTGGCAAGGCTAAATGACTGATTTGGGGCTTTAGACATGAAATATAGTTTGCCTTCTTTCAAGAAAAAAGATTTTTCTATTACCTCTTTTAAGACCTTTTCTTGAAATGAGTTAGAGAAAAATTAACTTTGCCTATCACTAACTGAGGTACCTTGGCTACTGCCAGGCTAGTTGATCTGGGATGTCATTAGGTAAGGTGACTTAGCATGTTGTAAGACAAGGTGATTTGGCCCCCTGTAAGGCAAGATTCCTTTTATTCCTCCTTTGGTGCTTCCTTAGTCTCATAAGATGGTTAGACTTTTGTTTTTGGCCTCTGTCTTTGTCTTTAATTTCTTCCTCTCTGTATAATCTTTTGTCCCTTATCCCTTTAGCCTTGGCTACTTCTTTAACGAGGAATGAGGAACCTCTCCTTGGCTTGCTCCCAACCTCCTTGTTTCTCCGTGTTCTAACAGTTGTTATGTTGAGACAAGGTGATACATATTTAAAGTAGATTAAATTACGCTTTTAGTCCCTGTGGTTTGATGGTTATAACGCTTTTAATCCAATAGTTTAAAAACGCCCAGTTTAAGCATTATGGTTTAAAATCTATCTCAATCAAGTCCAAACCCTTAACTCCATCCATTTCTGCCTTTAATTTTTGTTCAAAGAACTAAAATACCCTTGGATTGAAATAGTTAATATAATACAAATTTATAAAATCGTATGAGACCCATATGATGAATTAATGAATGACCTCTCTCTTCTCTTCTCAACTCTCTCAACACCTCTTTCTCTCTACACTCAGTATCTCTCTTCTCTAGTAATTTTTATCTACCACTAAACTAACGTAGGCACCACCACCACCATCTACTTTGGTGAAGTCACCATAGCCACCACCACCATCATGTTCTCCCGCGAAGTCACCATATCCATCACATTCATCTTTATCTTTAAGATTTCTTTATGAATTAGATTGGGTGCCCCAAATCAAGTAGAAGTTGAGGCCTATACCCCTCCCCCTTTTCTTCTCTGTTTTTCTCTTTCTCTCTAAAACGAGCAGATGAACAAAGTGCGTGGAGGGGGCACTGATTATTAGGTGGTGGTGGTGGTAGATATTGAAGGTCGGGTAGCGTTAGGGGTTAAAGGGTGGGCAATGGTGGGGGTGAAGGTTCAGAGAGAGGGAAGAGGGAGGGAAGATCACAAGATGAAGATGGGTGGGTAAGATGGTTGTGTGGCGGAGGTGCACAGGTGGAGGTAGTGGCTGAGGTGCACAGGTGGTGGTGGTGGCTCCAAAGAGGAGATATTTGGTGCCAATGGTTATGGTGATGGGGTCGCCGATGACATGATGGTGACTGGTGCGAGGGTGGTCGGCGATGGCGTCGAAGGTTTGGTGGTGGTGTCCGACCATCTAAATAGCTTTATTAGGTGTATAGATTTTGAAATTTTTTAAATTAATTATTATTTTAGTTTTATATTATTTATAATGTAGTAACAGTTTATACAAGGGAATATTAGTCATTTTACATAAACTTAATAGAGAATATGGATGGTAGTTAGTGCCTTGGACTTGATTGAGACATATTTTAAACCATAGTGCTTAAACTAGATGTTTTTAAACTATTGGATTAAAAGCGTTATAACCACCAAACCATAGGGACTAAAAGCATAATTTACTCTTTAAAGTAAGTAAACAAACTCAGGCTAATACGGGTTCTTGGTAGGATGAGTTGAAGTCAACTTTAGAGAAGAAGGAATGATATTGTCATGTTTAAAAGAAACAATGATCTTTTCTCTTTTCAGTTATGGCAGGGTAACTTATGCTCTTGACTCTGGGCAGGCAAAATGCTTGACATGGAATCTGGTCAGGTGAGGTAACTTTGTTATAGCTCGACACGATGACATATCTCTTGACTAGGTTTGGTGACTTGAACTCAATGTAAGCAAGGTTGCTTGCTCTCTAGTCATGCAAATTGACTTGATTCTAGCCAAGCAAGGTGATTTATATTTTAACAAGGAAGGGTGACTTATGGTTAGAGCTCTAGCATAACTCCTTTACTTGGGACCTTTTTTTAGATAAATCAACTTGATTTGGGTTCTTTAGCATTCATCTCGATGCTTTTGCATGATAATGTAGCCTAAGTTAGACTTTGCCAAGGACTTCGACAAGGCTTTATGAACTTGAATTTGGACTCTGGCCAGACAAGTTCTCTTGACTTGGAGCACTAACAAGGAAAGGTTTCCTAATTTGATGGTGTGACTATACAAGTTGACTTGATTCTAGGCAAACAAGGTGGCCATACAAGATAACTTGAGCTCTAGCCAGGAAAGTTAGCTTGGGCTTTACCAAGTAAGATAACTTGGCATGTTGTTAGAAATGTTGACTTGGCTTCAGCCAAATAAGGTGACTTGCCCTGCTACAAAGCAAGGTTCTTGTCAAGCTATAGCTTAGGAGGAGTATCTAAACTTTGGCTAGCTTGTGACGTCTTTATGATAGTCTTAGGCCTAAGCTTTACCTGGAAAATCTTTATGACAGTCTACCTAGAAATTTTTTTATTTTCTTCTATCCTAACATTTTCTTGATAGGTCACATCATGATCTTCCTTGACTCTTTTTATGATGATGAAGTGTCTCTTACATAACTGTTGTGAATAGTCATTTTTCATGTACTTCGATCAAAACAAACTTCTTAACTTTATAAAGCATATGATTGCTGTCACTTATAATATATATAGCCCTACTTTTATAACCTAAGGCTATAAAGAGATAAAATGATAGTTACTAGAAAATCATACTTCATAACCTATAAGTCCATAGAAAGATAAAATGATGGCTACAAAAAATTAATGGTGCTCTTTTGTCTTTTGACAATCATATATATATTTATACTTAGTTATTTACACACATATAAGGTTGATGTGGTAAAATGAATTAATAACTTTTTCTTTTTTTGTTAGGTTTTATTATATTTTTTCTTTTGCTTTTTTGAATTATATATGAAATATTCTCTGAGTAAAATTGTTTTGCACATGAATTGTAAATCCAATAGTCTTTTATACACTATTTAAATATCTCAAACTTAATAACGATACCCACATGTAAATGGATTTGAACGGTAAACATAAACGCACCGTGTATATGGTAATAAGACACGAACTATTTTTGAAGAGGAGACTCGCTAGGAGAATTTGACTCTTTTAGGCACTCATCCAGACATAAAAACTCGCCCGGACATGTAAACCCGTCTAACAATTTGGGACAAGCGATTCCTTGATCATTTCTAACGAAATAAATTTGTATGTTCTTTCAAATGCCATTTGCGAGTGTATTGTTGGTTAATGTCTGCTAAAAGTGTTATATATATATGTGTGTGTCTTCTCTGATTTGTATTGTACAAGCTATTAGTGGAGTGCTGCGACATGTGAGTAAGCATACGTATACACTAGATAAATGTTTGAGATTCTAGATTGTATGTTTAAGAATTTGGTTTCTAAAAGTCAACGCATGCATGCATATTACAAGTTATTATATATAGTAACCATTGTGTACTTGCTGACTTTTCTTGTGATTTTATGACAACTATGTACCTTATAAAAGTAGAAGTGTACATGTTAGAAAACATAGTGTACAAGACTTGATGTTTTTTTGACAATTATCTTTTATAAAGTCCTTGTTTATTCTTAACTTCAAGTAAAAAGGTGCACTTATATTTTATAAATATTGTTTTGTACTAGAAAATCAAGACAAATTGTGTTGTTTGAGCATAAATTTTAAAATAGAGTATCATAAATGATAAAGTTTTTTTTTCTGACTCAACACAAACCCATTAGCAAACTGATATGTCTGTATATAAATGTTTTTATTAATAGATATATTTCAAAATATTTTTTGCATTGGTTTATTCTAATAGTAATTTTTGTTTCTCAAATCAGAAATATATAGAGATACAAAAACTTGGAGTAGAATCTATCGACCGGGATATGAAGAACGCAAGTCTGACCATTATGATTGAGAACACGAAGCAAGTTTTGTTCGGGGTCCCATGGATGGCGCCACTTGTTACTGCAACAGAATCCGGGTCGGGTTTAATGTCGGGTTGAATCATGTCTAGCTTCCCCGAGCTTGAATATAAGCTGCAACACCAAAGGAGATCTACGTTAGAGGGCCCTAGGGGTTTAACAAAGAAAGCACTTATATGCTCAAGTCAATAATTTGATCATGATAATCAAAGACACTAGATATATCAAATATATAAGTATATATAAAATAAGAGATGGTGAGAGATATGTTGTGTTATGAAGCTTCCCTTGATGATATTGTGATATGACATGGAAGGAAATCATGATCCTTTTTATTTAAGACAATGATTTTTTCATTGTCTAGAAAAGTATGATAATGATAGAAAGATGTTTTCTTAGAGATACAAGAGATGTTAGTAAGAGTTTTTATTACTGCAAAATGAGAAGAGTTTGGATGAAGGAGAACCCTCTGTTCATAGAGGCAGGGGCGGATCTATATGTAAATAAGGGGTTCTGAGAATCTGTTCGGTTTCAAATTTATAGTGTTAAAAATATAAAAAAATTAGAAGGAACCCTTTAATATTTTGAAGTAGGAACCTTAAACTAAAAGTGTATGCTGGTATGATGGTTAGGAGCTCTTTTCTACTACTGAAGGTCTCGGGTTCGAGTCTTTTCCAGCCTCTGTCCTTTTTTTTTTTTTTTTTTTTTTTTTTTGCTTTTTTAGTGATTTTTAATAGAAGAAATAGGGTTTAATTGTTTAAACAAACCCATCGGCAAAATCACATTCACCACCACATACCAGCAGCCTCTTGGCCCTCTTCCGGTCTTCCCTCTTGGCTCTTGCACCACGGCACCAGTGCACCACCTCCGGCCGCCAGCCCGCCACCACCACCCTAGCCTTCGGCCAGACTGCCACCACCTCCGGCCGCCGCCACCAGTCCACCACCATCGCGAGGTATGTCAAACTGTCAAAGAATTTCTATCCTTTTTTTCTAATTTTTTGTAAGAAATAGTAATTTTAACATGTATAAATTTGTAATTTGTTGTAATTTCTTGGTTAATCCTTTATGTTTGATGTTGAATTGAACCATACTTTAACTAAATTTGTATGTTTATTTGGTTTAGATTGTGCACACAAGGTGTTCGATGAAATGCTTGTTTGAGTTTTTAAGTTTTTATACTTTAATTTACTTAATAACATGATTGTGGAACATTTTTGTTAACCTTGACATTTAATATTTAAGTTGGATGCAGACTGAAATTAAAAGTTTCTTCAAAAGACATTCATCAAATTCAAATGTTAACTCATCCTCTTCAAGTACTAAACCATTGAAAATAGATTTGGATAATCTTCCATGGGATCCTTCCGAAAGCGAACCAATATCATCTTATCATCCTAGTCAAAAAGATGAAATTAGACGAAACTATCTTATTTGTTACATTGAAAAGGAGTTCTTACAACAAGTTTCGGTTGAGAATGTAATGCAACGTTTTCAAAAGATGAAGGCTCGTAGGGAACAACTTTATGTCAGTTTTTTTATTCGTAAAAACTATCTTATTTATGTTATGTATTTTTAACTTTCTATTGACTATGTTTTTTCGTTATTATATCGTACTTTTATTATGTTATACACCTCACCCGACCCGAACCGTCGAACCGACCCGCATTTTTTTATATTCGGTCATATGAAATTGAAATAGTTAAAAAAATAAACCCTTTGAAAAAAAATCCTGGATCCGTCGCTGCACAAAAAAGCATGAAACTTTAATGGATTTGCTTAGTGAATTATTCTTATTGGGTCATATGATTGGCCCATTACAAAACATACTTCATCACTTTACAAATCTAAAACTTTAGAAAGACCATAGCCAATGTCCACAATTTTCACAAATCACAAGGGTGTATGTGTCTCAAGAAAACAAGTTTGAGGCCTTTTTAACACAATCATGAATTAAAGGCGCACCACAATTTGGAAAATACCTCTAGGCTCGTGGTTAACATGCGAAAGATCGCTAGATTTCAGCCACACACCCGATAAAACACATATATCATCGACTCTCGAGACTCTTCTCTTCGCCTGAAACATCCACCAAATCCATGGCTTCTCTCGTCACAAATGGAGTTTTCCCAAGCTTTTCTTCACAACCCATTTCAGAAAACACCAAAATCTCAAAAGGGTCCACAAATTTCGATTTTTCTTGCAAAACAACCACAAAATCGAAGTCCCGCAATTGCAGGTTCTTGAAGCTGAGAGCCGAGGCGAAAACCATCCAATCGGATACACTTACTGAAGGTAATTCATCTAGTTCATCATCAGGTGATGATGACCCACTTCAGAAATTTCTTAAAAGAGATTATAAATGGGGATTTAATCAAGAGATTGATTCGTTTACGATCCCCAAAGGGCTTTCAGAAGAAACAATTAGGTTAATTTCATCGAGGAAAAACGAACCTGATTGGATGCTTGAGTTTAGGTTGAATTCTTATCATAAATTCTGTCAGATGACTGAGCCCAAATGGTCGGATAATGATTACCCTAAAATCGATTTTCAGAATATTTGTTATTATTCGGAACCTAAAAAGAAACCGACCCTTAATAGTCTTGAGGAAGCTGATCCTGAACTCATCAAGTATTTTGATAAATTGGGTATTCCTTTGAATGAAAAGAAACGTTTGGCTAATGTTGCTGTGGATGCTGTTCTTGATAGTGTTTCGATTGCAACAACTCACAGGAAAACTTTAGAGAAATCTGGAGTTATTTTCTGTTCGATTTCGGAGGCCATCAGAGAATACCCAGATTTAGTTAAGAAATATTTGGGGAACGTTGTTTCAACAGATGATAACTTCTATGCTGCTTTAAATTCAGCTGTATTTAGTGATGGATCTTTTGTGTATATACCTAAAGACACCAAATGCCCAATGCAAATTTCAACTTATTTTAGGATAAACGCAATGGAAACGGGTCAATTTGAGAGAACTTTAATAGTAGCAGATGATAGAAGTTTTGTTGAATATTTGGAGGGGTGTACGGCTCCTTCTTATGACACAAATCAGCTTCATGCTGCTGTGGTGGAACTTTATTGTAATGAGGGGGCTGAGATAAAGTACTCCACGGTACAGAATTGGTATGCTGGGGATGAGAACGGGCTAGGTGGGATCTATAATTTTGTGACAAAACGGGGTCTTTGTGCTGGTCGAAAATCCAAGATTTCTTGGACGCAAGTGGAAACAGGGTCAGCGATTACTTGGAAGTACCCGAGTGTTGTGTTGGAGGGTGATGATTCGGTTGGTGAGTTTTATTCAGTTGCGTTGACTAATAACTATCAACAAGCAGATACAGGTACAAAGATGATTCATAAGGGGAAGAATACAAAAAGTAGGATTATTTCAAAGGGGATTTCAGCTGGAAATTCAAGAAATTGTTATAGGGGTCTTGTCCAGATTCAATCACGAGCAGATAATGCTAGGAATTCGTCTCAGTGTGATTCGATGCTTATTGGTGACAAGGCAGCTGCTAATACGTACCCTTACATTCAGGTATTTAACTTAACTTTTATGCTTTAGCATGATTCTTGATCTCAGGATAAATACGATTTAGTGTTGGAGTAACCTGCTTCTGATATCTGATCTTTGCTATTTGCTTGTTTTTAGAGGTCATATATGTACTTTTTATACAAACTGTTTCAAATTAGCTGCAACAAATTAAATCAAACAGTACAATTAAAGTATAACACTACTTATACACACTTATTTTATACTTCCATGGTAGTCAAGATTTGTTAAAAAGATCGTCACATCTAGTTATTAGAATTTTATTTAACGAAGAACATTCAAACGTTTTTTTTTTAGCCATATTGCTGGTATATCATGTTATATGATTCTAATTGTTTTCTATCGCAAATCATTTTCAATAAGCATATCCCCCTCCTCCTTCCTTCTTTAGTGACACATAAGCATATGCAAAGTCAAAGTGATTGATTTTTTGAACTATCATTCTTGATGTTTTGTGCAAACTAGCCATAGAAATTTCAAAAGAAAACTATATTAAGTTGAAGTTACTATATCAAGCACTCCAAAGCTCCTGCAGCAAACCATATTCATTATTTTCAGTCATCAGATCACAATTGTATGGCTGCAACAAAACTTTTGAGGTAGCAATTTTGTTCCAGATTCTTATAAATGGGTCGATTTTGATTGTGTTTTATCTCAAGCAAATGAGACATGCTGAAGAGGTTGCATATTGCCTGAAGTCTATTTTTGTGCATGCTACCTACAAAATTGCTTTTTTCAAAGAAGTTGAATTGTTATGGTAATAATAATAATGTTTATGTAATTACAACCAGCACCTTGATTATGTATAAAAAGGTTTCCATTAAATGGCCAAAAATCTGTTTACAAGTCAACCAATCTGACTGGCATTAAAAAGTTACCTTTTTAACCCGCATTCACAAAACGCTTACACAATTAGAAACGTTTTAGTCTAACATTTTCGACATTCGAGAAATATGTTAGATAGTCATATCCAACCCAGCAAAAGTTTTACCATCATGGTCAGCCGCGATTACGTGAAAGTCATACAGGCCTTAATAAAACCAAGCTTTCTAAATTCCAATCACATCAAGCTATTGCTATTTACCTCATAACAGCACTTCACTAAACAAGTACCTGTCACTCAAATTAATAAACGACATATTATTTTGATTCATTTTTCTTCAAGCATAGCCTACCACACACACATTTACATACACACGTATCTATATATATTTACATACATGCAAACAATATACAAATAATAACGACATACCATTATTATTTATTTTCCCTAAAGCATAGCCTACAACACACAGACACACATATGTGTGTCCCACCATGCAAAACAGGTAGGTTTTTAGTTTGGGCTGGGTTTGGTTGACCCACAAACACTATCGGTTCTTTTGTTATGAATTTTATTAAGTAACTATTTTGTTAAATACTTCATTAATTTCAAAATTGTTGTCCACATTACTATTTTAATCTATTCTAAAATAATTGTCCACTTTTAGAAAACAATAGGTATGATTGATTAAGTTTCTGATATCACCCCTAATTACAACTACTATGACAAACTTCGAATAAAGCCTTTCATAATTGGTCGAAGGGTAAAAATGTCATTTTGGTAAATGAAAGTTGTAACAGTTATGCTTCTCTTAAATTATTTTTTTTTGTCTAGTGGACAATTATTTTGGGACTGAGGGGTATGATTAAAAAGGTTCTAATAGTTACTAAAATACAATATCATATATGTAATTTAACAACTTGCCCGGCGTATGTTCATTATTAAGATTCCTAATTGCATTTCATGGATGTTCTCATTAGTACTCTTGGATCACAAGAGATCATGAATGATCTCTAGTCACATCAGTGTAATTAACAATTCAAATCAAACTCCATATTCAACGTTATAAACATAAAGTTTATTGAGATAACGATTATAATTTTTCATTTTTATTTAAAATAGGCCAAA
This sequence comes from Flaveria sonorensis, assembly GCA_025506505.1. Lineage (NCBI taxonomy): Eukaryota > Viridiplantae > Streptophyta > Magnoliopsida > Asterales > Asteraceae > Flaveria > Flaveria sonorensis. The sequence goes on from CM046423.1 coordinate 48,740,305, forward strand.
AACCCTTCTGCTCGTATAGAACACGAAGCAAGCACTTCCAAAATAGGGGAAGACCAGCTTTTTTATTTTCAACAAAGAGGTATCGATTATGAGAGAGCCATGGCTGCCATGATTTCTGGGTTTTGTAGGGATGTGTTCAACGAGCTTCCTGATGAATTTGGTGCTGAAGTTAACCAATTAATGAGCTTGAAGCTTGAAAACTCGGTTGGTTAAGAACACACAGAATTGAATCGTTGAAAAGTTTCTATCTTTAATGTATTTTTAGCGTCTTGTGCGTTTGTATAAATGAATGTGGTCATTTACATGTGTGTAAACCTTATAAGGACAGTGCTGAACGTCTTCATATATAATGATAGTGGTAGCCACCTTAAGCTGGTTTTATGATTTTTATGACTACTGTAATAATATCTGTCAAGTTTCTGAAAAGTATCTGCCCATTTAACAATTTGATTTGTGACTCTGGTGCTTGCTGGAATGTGTAACCAACAAAATTGTCAAAATGGTATGGTATCGTATGGCATGATATCTCATGCGGTAAGATATGGTATATGATATAGAGAGATGGGTATTATGTCTTTCTCTTTAAGCTGTGATTTTAACAATGTTTATTAAGATGATTGTATCTAGTGCGTCTTTATGACTTTATTCAATACCTTTATATGATGGCCTTATATCCATATAGTTATTTATGAGTCGATTTAAGTTGGTTTTCTAAAGTCAAATGAACAGGTTTAGCTTAAAAAGAGCTGGTCATAAGGGTAATAAAAATATCAAAATATAGTATTCTATTCATGTGTTGTATCATATAACAAGTATAACAAGTGTTACGTTTTATTTTATCTTTTAATTAGTAATAAGGTCTAGGGATTATTATATTTTATTTATGTCGTTAAAAGGTGGTCTTATGTAATTTGCATGCTTATATCATGTTTGTTACATAATGAGAACATGTATCCAAAATTTGAATTGAATTATCTTCTATCTCGTAGCTTTTTTTTCTTTAATTTTGGTTTAACCCTATTGGTAAGATATGATATGGTAAAGCTAGAAGATAGGTTTTCTATCTTTTTTTCTTAGGTTGTGATCTTAAGAATGTTTATCTCCATGTTCACACCTGTGTATCTTTATTCAATATTTTAGTCTTACATTTATTTAATTAGTTATGAGTCGATTCAAATTGGTTTTTTCTAGTTATATTGAAAGGTTAAGTCTAAAAAGAGTCATACAAATAATATGATTTGAATTGAATAAAGTATATTTTTAACACGTATAATCTATAGGTCTAGGAGAAAATGGATTATGTATAAAAATTGTAACAAACAATGAGGAGGCCAAAAGTGTACACTCTTGTGGTTTTATAGGTTGAGTGTATATGCGTCCATTTACGCATGGAAGTTCCTACCACACATAGCTCAACCATGTGACATGACATAACCGCAAAATGGATTTCATATTCAAAATACCATTTCAGAGTTAAGCGCACATCCACAATATGTATTTTATTAGATACATACGTGTTCAATGCAAAATGAGATGATCTCACATGTAGATCATATTGTATAATGCATTACACTTCAAAAGAATATTTTAGAAAGTTTGCTTAAATCTATTACAAGAAGGTTCAACAAAAGAACAACCAAAATAGAACCCTACTTCAAAATACGAAAACAATGTTCATACTAAAATTAGAAATATTTAAAGCATGTCTAAGAAATAAAATAAATAAATTACATCATAAATGAGTTTTTTTTTTGTTTTTTTTTTTGTTTTTAGTATACTAATCACTTGATATACTTTTACTTATTTAATATTTTTCTGGATAACTAAAAATTTATCTCACATGTGAAATGAACTTAACACATTAGAAATTTACCTTAACCAAAGCTGAATTCTTCTAACTGAATTGAATCGAGCATCATATAAAAATCACATTTGCTCAATTTCCTCTAATCCATTATTACACATAAATCACATTCTCTCCATTACCATTTTCCTCCCTTATTACACACGATTGCAGCAACGGTCGGCGTACTGCAACGGTTTGGTGATTGACAGGAGCTGGCACAAGGTGGAGATGTTTAATACAGGCGATTCGTTTGCAAAAGAGGGAAAGCCAGTGATTTGTAGGGCTGCTGGAAGGGAGACATGAGACCGGCGTGAGGTTGGCGGTACCAATGGTAGTGTAAATTTTCGGTTAATTTTTTAGAGTTAATTACATGTAAGGTTTCTGTGGTTAGGTCTGTTTTCACTTTCGGTTCCCAGGTTTGAAAAACTACAAGATCGGTCCACAGGTTTGACAAACGTAACACAATTGGTCCCCAACTTGGATCGGTCGTTAAATTTTCCGTTAATTGCATGTAAAATGACCATATTACTCCTAAGTATTAAATTTACTTAAAAAATTAATATAAATAAATATATTGCTAAGAGTGGTACCCACCCCATCATGAGGAGAGACTTAGAACACTTAACAGATCAAATAGAAAACCGGGTTTGTATTGATGATACTAAGTAAACACAAGTAAGTATGCGACATAACAAGAGCAACAACAAGATAATATTGGTTTTCAAGAATGATGTTATCTCACTCAAGTTCTTTTACAAGCGTTACAAAGCATACATAAAGATACAAGTACTTGAGACACTTTATACTACATCCTACAGTCGGCTATACTTTAAAAGCCAGCTGGAAACATTAATCTAGACAACAAGATCAATATAGAGTCAAAAGGCAGATTGTCTTTTGACTTGTGACTATGACATGCCATAACTCACATCCTAATGTATTACAAAAAGGATAAAAGGTACAAAAGTAGAAAGTTACAGACCAATGACCATAATCTACAGTTGACAAAAGCATGGACCTTTTCAGCAACTCATATAAGTTGGCGAGTCTTCAGAGTGGCAGCGGAAAGTTGTTCAGCTTTAGTCAAAAGGTGATCAGAGAAAGCATGTCTTCTCTATCTTCGAAAGAAATCAGTCTTTAGCTTCGGAAGACTTTGTCTCTGAAGCTTCGAAAGACTTCATCTTTGGCTTCAGAAGATTTTACACTTAGCTTATTTCCTTGAGTTGTGTAAAACTTGCAAAGTAACTTCACTCTGTACTTCATGCATGCCTGCTGAGAGCTCTTTGATTGCTTTGGTTGCATCAGCCTTTAAGTATAAACCTTACAAACTCCCCTTAGGCTGATGCTACCAAAACAAAAGAGATTACTTTATCTATTGACAGTCCTCATCAGGATCAAGACCATTCCTTTCTTCATCATTTGGTCAGGATCCCTCAAACTTTCATAGTATCTCCTCATGTCATAGAGATCATGCAGAGGAAGATCAAGTATGTCTTGCAAGAAGTAGACATCTTGATCTCTGATGACATACGATCTGTCCGGATTAGCAGCAAAGGTCCAGGACAAGATGGGTCTCCCAATAGCAAGAGGTTCTTCTTGAATATGAGTCGGATGAGCAACCTCTTCTTGATCACCCTCAAGATATTCTGACCCATCCTGAGGTGTATAAGTGGATGCCTTAGACTTCATCTTCTTCTCCTTGTCCTTTTTGATGAACATCCTTTTCTTCCTCTTTCCAGATTTCAACTACGAAGACTTGTCTTCAGCACCAGGTTATTCTTATGTGTCTTTCTCAGTTGGGTCCTCTTCCTTCACAGATTTAGAAGGAGGGGGATCAGGGCCCTGCTGTGGATCAGAAGATGAAGTTGATTGTGGTCTAGCACTAGGTCCAGGTTGTGTTCTCTCTTGTGGTTCAACCTTGACCTTAACTTCATGTGCAGCCTGACTTGGTGGAGAATGCAAGCCAATGAGCTCACCTTTTTTAATCTTCTGCTTGATCACCCTAATGTGCTCATCCATGGTGGATAGAGACATTGGGTGTTGGGTCTGATAAGGTGATAAAGTGGTAATAATTCAAGGTTTAATTGATCTAAATGCTTGATTTTACATCATGATTATGGTGGAATAGTTTTAAGTTGTTTGTGTTTTGATTTATAGGTAATTGGAGCTAAAGGGGGCTTATTTTGGAGAAAAAGGAGCCTAACACGAAACTACAAGGACTAAAGATGTAAACATCAAAAGTTACAAAAAGGCACAAAATTAGGCATACCGGTGTACCATACGCCGGGTATGGGGGTATAATACGTCGATCGGCTTATTGGCGGCGTATCAGTGGGCGCATTTGACAAAAATTACAGAAATTTGGGCGTAGGAATGCTAATATGGGCGTATGGTACGCCCAGGGTCGTCGTATCATACGCCGATCACCAATAAACTTCTGAATTTTGTGGATCTTGATGTGTACTTAAACCTATCCAACCCTAACTCGAAAGACAACTACTTCTGAATTTTATGGATCTTGATGTCTACTTAAACCTATCCAACCCCAACGCAAAAGACAACTCTTCCCAGCCGAAATCTATTTGGGTGCTTTCAAGCTTCCCAACACATACCGAATCATCATTGATCATCATATAATCAAGATTGAAGATTCAATGAAGACCATGAGTGGCTAAGTTCTTATTGATTGATTTCGGGAGTACAATTCATGTTAAGTGAAACAATTGGTATGTTTGATTAGGGTTTTTTGTATTGAACAATGGATTAGTGAATGAAATTTTATCTTTTGATTTAGTTAAAAGGTTTACTTATAAATAAAATTGTGTGCTTGATTATCAGTTTTCGGTTTCCTTGCATCGTGAGCTCATTAAGAAAAGTAGACAATGTGATATGGGTGAATTGGTAACTTTGTAAATGAACGAGTCTTAAAAGATTGTTCCTTTGTTACTACTTTAATCAAAAGCTAAAATCTTGAAGTATTGTTTCTTACAAACCCTAATTTGAAAGTATCAGTTGTGGATCTTGCGGAATTAGAAACTCGAAAGTGATTGTTTTTTATTATTTAATCAAATTCGTTATAAAGTTTGTTGCTTTTTACATTGATGTTCATTACTTCATTCAAAGTTTTAATCTTTAGTTTAAAGTTTTAGTCTTTACGTTAATTGAGTTGCAATCGCTAAACACTTTCCACATATTCCCTGTGGAGACGACCTTACTTACCCTTGCACAATAAAGGTAGCTAAGACCGATAAATTAACTTGTTTTTTACCAATTCTCGACAACCAGATCAAGATGGTGCCGGTGCCGGGGAATTAGTGTGCAAAGTGTTATTTTTTGTAATTTTTTTAGTTTTATTTTTTTTCTTTTGTTTTGTTTTGTGCGGTGCTATGCGAGGTGTTTAGTGTCTTGTAGGCTAATCTAAAGAAGTTAAACCTCACCATGAATCGAGTCTATTATTCATGTACTGGTTGCGGAAGTCCAGTTCACACACAAGATGATTGTCCTGAGTACTTGCAAAAGTGTGAGGATGCGAGAAGAAAATTATATATGTTGGATGTTTATTATGATGATGTACAATCATCTTATCCGTACTATGATGCATCTTCTCCATGTTATGAAGGATATTATCAGTCAGAGGCGAATTACAACTTTGAGCAAGATTTGTATTACAACAATTATGAACAAGAGACGATACAAAGCTCAAGTTATAAGGAAGATCATAATGAGTATCATCAAGAATACTCTCAGGCAACATACGTGGATGTTAATAGGCATAATCAAGGAGATTCTGATGGATGCTCGAACCACTCAAATACTTCTCAATGTTATGATCAGAATCAATGTCAGTTTCCTTATCAAAAACAAGAAAATATTGATATCCAAAATTTTAAGCAATTTCAACATACTTATCAATCTGAGGAGGAGGAAGAGATTGCTCGATTCGAAGTGATGTTGTCCAGTATCGATGAAAGTTTATCACAACACCAACTTTCAGATCAACAATGACTCCACTACCTTAGCATAAAATATGATATGCTTTTGATGAAAATCCAGATTAAAGAGTCACTAGAGAAGGAGGTAATGGAGGAGGTTGTGGATACTAATATCACACTACTTCCCTCGGTTGTAAAAGAACCAGAGATTGAATCTACCATGGCTGGGGAAACAGTGGAAGAACTAGTTACAAATTGTTTGGAGCAATACATGAAACTCATCCAAAAATCAAAAACTGAGGTAATCAAAGTTTATCCCAAACATTCTCTCGTACTTATTAATTCAACCAATAAAGTTGAGGAAGAGGATTTAAGGATGAAGAAAGAAAGGTGACATTGCATGACATTGGACATGTTATCATGAAGTGGCTTCCTAACAACTTCTCATTTTACATGCCTATAATTAGGAAGCAACTATGGAGCTACCAAGTTAATTATCGAGCATTTGTTGGGAACTTGGTAGGCAAATGTGGGCTTCGACCACCTTAGAGGTCTCAGGTAAGGTCTGGCTGAAGACCTAAAACTTAGCGCTTACGGGAAGCAACCCGAGAACTTTGTGGGTGTGTTCACTAGAAACCCTCACGAGACTACAATTCGTCCACTCGAGTCTACGGAGGGGTTTAAAGGCTTGTTGCATACGCTAAATGCAACCGTGATTCCTATGAAAGTGAGTTTTATTTCTTTTATTAGTTCGTGTTTCTTTGTTTTGTCTTGTTTTGTTTTGTTTTGATAGTTCAATCACGAGACGCAAGCACTCAAGTGTGGGAAGGCACAAGTCTGTTAATGAAGGCTCTCAATAATGATCAGGTTCATGTGCTCTTTCCACTACTTTGGTTTTGAACAATATTCTTTTCATGCTTTCGTTGAAATTGATTGATAATATGTTAGGATATGACATACTAGTCTCCCTTCGTAATGAATTGTCTTGATTAGCAATAATAGAAATGAAATTAAGAATCTACATCCCTATGTTATGAAAATACCAATTATGACCACCATACATTGAGGACAATGTATCTCAAGTGTAGGGATAAGGGAAGAATTGAAAAAATTGAACCTTTTGAAAAATAAATCTTCTAATAAGCTTATATGTGCATGAGACCTAAATTCTTTTTCATTTTTATACATGGTTAATTATCACTTATTTGTGCATGTATAGATCCCTTGGCATGCTTGTTTATAAAATTATAGTAAGCCACTCCCATCATGAGTTTTTTATAAAAATTAGGTAGAATTCATAGAAGGCATAACGAACCGGGTTGTAGATGACATATGTGCTTCATATTTTTAACCCTTTCCCACCGTTTCCGTGAGAATTTGAGCTTAATTGAGCAATTCATAGCATATGTTGATTTGCTTTATATTTTTTTGCATAATTAGGGAAACCATAATGTGCATTTAAGTTAGAACTCGTGTAATTGATGCGTGACAAGATCATGAACCAATGTGTGCATAAATGTGATAGAGGCATTAGGAATGAACCATTTCCTTAAACCTTTTCTTTTGAATCCCTTACCTTGATAATCTTCCTTTAGACACCATGTTGAGCCCCAACTTGTCGTTTGAATAACCCAACACAATAAGCCTATAAAGCCTTAGCCTTTTTTATGAAACATAGGGTGATGAAGTCCAATTCATGATATGTTTAGAAGTGTTGTTTCAGTAATAGTTCAATAATAGTATGATTGGTTGTGAATATGATAAAAAAATTGAAAGAAAAGAAAAATAAGAAGAAAAAAGCTAAATATGAGGTCAAAATGACTAAGATATGAAGCAACAAAAATAGTGTGATAATTCTGTGATATGATTGCTATTAGAGGATAGAAATTGATACACATCACATCTAGCATGTTTAAATTGGATTTCATTCACCGTTAGCCACTCTAAAAATCCCTATTCTATCCCACCTTACCTTAGCCTAACATTATAACCCATGAAAGACCTCTTGATTTATGTGTTATATTATGTTAATTGATGGCGATATGATTAATATATGAGCTTATGATGAAGATGTACAGTCTTGGTTAGAGAGTTCTAGATATACTAGTATATAATCACTAGTCCACAAAACAAACCAAGAGTAGTGTTCATTGTAAGGAATGTGAATGCATGAATGTTTAAAGCAAAAGGTGAAGTTATGCCAACTAAGGTGATTCTAAGTTTAAAACATGAATGATATTACATGTTCGGTTTTGAATCATACATGATGAAAGTTTAAAAATAAGTATGCCTAGGGACCTTAACTTATACAAAGTTATTATAATTTAGCATGTTTGATTAATTAAGGTTAATTGCGCAAGTAAGTTTGTTTGAGGACAAACAAAAGGTCAAGTGTGGGGATGTGATAGAGTGGTAATAATTCAAGGTTTAATTGATCTAAATGTTTGATTTTACATCATGATTATGATGGAATAGTTTCAAGTTGTTTGTGTTTTGATTTATAGGTAATTAGAGCTAAAAGGGGATTATTTTGGAGAAAAAGAAGCCAAACACGAAACTACAAGGACTAAAGATGTAAACATCAAAAGTTACAAAAAAGGCATAAAATTAGGCATACCGGTGTACCATACGCCGGGTATGGGCGTATAATACGTCGGTCATTATATTGGCAGCGTACCAGTGGGCGTATTTGACAAAAATTATAGAAAGTTAGGCGTAGGAATGCTGATATGGGCGTATGATACGCCCAGGGTCGGCGTATCATACGCCGGTCACCAACAAACTTCTGAATTTTGTGGATCTTGATGTCTACTTTAACCTATCCAACCCCAACTCGAAAGACAACTCTTCCCAGCCGAAATCTAGCAAGTTAAAGGTGATTTTGGGTGCTTTCAAGCTTCCCAACACACACCAAATCATCATTGATCATCATATAATCAACACTGTCAAAGTCAACAAAGGTCAACGTCACTGTCAAAGTCATCAAAAAAGGCAAACAGACGCGTTCGAGACGAAGAACCGAGACGAGACGTTGAAGATATAAATGACTAGGAGTTTATTGTTAATAAATATATTTTGTGTCAACAAAATATATTTATTTATGTTTAAGTCATTTTTCTATTTTATATGTAATTTCTCTAATTGTCTAAGTCTAGGGGCTTAATATGTCATTAGTGAATATTATCTTTATATATAGATTAGTGATAATTAGGTTTAGTGAGCTTGAATGATCCATTGATTGAGGGGCTTTCACTTTGTAATATCTTTAGCAATCAATTCAGATCAAACAAGAGTTTTATTTGGTGTTCTTGAGTGTTCTTCATATATTTATCTATTTTATAGTGTTTGATCTATAATTGTCACAAATATCATTGATACTTTGTGTTATTAGAGGGAATCGTTTGTGTTTATCAATCAATTGCACTGTATCAATGATCTGCGTGTTTTGGACATTGAAATTGATTTAGGATTGCTCGATTTTGGTGTGGGAAGCTTTAGAAATCATCAGATCTCAAATTCATTGAGATTTGGATGAATTTCAGTTGATTTCGTGCTGAAAAAGCTGTTCTGATACGTCGGGCAAAACTACAGCTGGTCCAGTGAAAATACATCTTCATTCAGCGAAACTACATAGTTTCGCCTGGCCAAACTAGAGTTCTTTCAGCGAAACTACACAGTTCTTGGTTTTTGAATATGGTTTCTTCGTCACTGCTAAAGTACATGCGTTGAACGAAAGTTGGTGGTGTTTGTGTGCCAAACCCAGTGAAATTGCTGCCAAATTGATTTTTGAATGAAAGTTCAACTTGTTTTGGGTGAAACTACCCTGCAGAACTAGCATCAGCGTGCTACTGCTTGGCGAAACTGCTGTCGAAATTACTGATGAAACTACTAGCGAAACTACCAGCGAAATTGCCAGCGAAATTAGTGAAATTTTAGCGAAATTAATTTCTGATCATGTCAAAAATGGCTCTTTCAGAAGTCCCTAATTCCTTCAAATCTGATAATCTAATATCGGCACAAAGTCGGTTTGATTCTTTTGCAGCCATGAAAGATGAAAAGATATCTGATTTTGTTGATCGATTTCTGATGGTGGCAAGCAACCTTAAGAAGTATGATGACCAGCTGGGGAACCATGAACAATTCATAAAACTTTTGGAATCTCTTCCTCCATAGTGGAGTCCACAAGTTAGATTGTTAAAGCAGGAAAGAAATTTTGCTGACTACAAACTCATTGAAGTTATCAACAAGCTGAAGTCATTTGATTTGGATATGAAAAGAGGAGAGAATAATCAATTCATGTATGGTGGGTTATCTTCAAGTGTTGAGATCAAAGAAACTAAAGAAGAAGTCAACCATGCATTGATGGCTGAGGTGGTAAACAGTGACGAGGATTCTATTAAGGATTTTGATCCTTTCAAAGAATTCAGGTATGACACTCAAGGTGAGAGTGTTGGTGATGTTGGTGATTGTGCAAGTCGGTGTAAAGTTCAGGATGAAGGAAAGCAAGAGGAAGTTGAAGCTGAAGAAACTAAGAAGAGAGCTGCTGAGGAGGAAGAATACAAAAAGAACACTCCTATCTGTCAATGTGAAAAAGCCCTAGCTGCTGAAAAGATAGTTATAGGACTTCCTTATGAGGTTGTTCAAGACATGTGTTCTCCTCCCTGCAAAATTCGTTTATTTGGAGTTTGTAAAGCTAACAGATTATTGTTAGAAAATGAAAAAGAATTAAAACAAATAAACAAGGAACTTAAAATCAATGAGTTCAAATATTTTATCAAACTAATAGAAGCTTTAAAAGAAAATGATCTTTTAAAAAGAAATCTTTTAGAAAAGAATGTCGAGATGAATGTTTTTGAACGAGTCAGATTAGCAGAATTTGAGACTAGCAAGCTTAAAACTAAATTTGATAAATGGATGATATCAGGGATGAAACAAGAAGAACTATTCTGTAAGCAAAGGGGAGCTAGAATCAAAACGGGTGTGGGATGTGGTGAAACTTCATATGTTTATCCTCCTCCTAGCACTCATTGTTACTCTCCTATGCCTCAACCTCATCCATCTAATGATTTAATTGAAGTTTCAGATATTAACAGTCTACATGCAGGTTTAAGCAGCATTAATCACAAAGAGGTTCGAGATGAATATGATTCTCCTGCAGGTTTGGGACACATCAAACAAGGATCTGATAAGCAAAATGATAATTCGACCCTTGATGATTCAAATCTAGTATCAGGTGTTTCCCATAACTTCTTTAACAAATTCAAAACAGGTAACATCCCTTCTTTTGTTCCTGTTAGGTTTGTCAAAGAAGGAACAGCTGTGGAATCATCAGGCAATCGGAACTCAACAAGTGGTATCAATCAAGATCCGTTGGAAGCAGACTTATGTATACAAGACTGGACAAGCTCAGATGATGAATCAAAAATCATTAAGTCACCTGAAGTTGTCAAGTCTCAAATGCTTCCAAAAGTTGAATCAAGACCTATTCGGATCTCATCTCCAAATGCTAAACAAATTAGCAGTCCATCTAAAACTCAGCAGAAGCTCTCACCATCTTCATCTGCTATCCATCAAGCTCACCACAAATCTGCCTCCAAGTCTGCCAAGTCACCAGTCATACAAACGGGTTCTCAAAAGAATGTTCAGATCTTATCTCCTCGAACATCACAGGTCAAATCACAGCTCAGTTCGAAATCCATATCGACAAAGCCTCAAAAAGTTCAATCTTCTGATATCCAAAAGAAGAATCTTCAAGGTTGTCGACAAGCTACAACAACCACAAAGGTGGCTCCACCCTCTCCTGCTTTCCATGAGACTACATAGAATTAAAAGCCTTTCAAGGCTCGCTTTAGATGTGGAAAAGAAGGTCATGTGGTAAAGAAGTGCCTTAAGTTCAAAGACAGGCTTGGGGCACGGGTTGCTTCTATGGTTCAAAAAGTAAAAAGTACACATCTTTGAATGGTTGGATGAGGAAAAATCTATCCAAACCTTTCATGTTAAGCCGGTTTCACATGATTCAAAGATGAAAAGGACCAATGTTTCAAAATCAAAATCTCAACCTACGGGTCTTAAGAAGAAAATGAACTTCAATTCCTTCAAATCTAAAGTAATTGAATAGAAACAAATTTGGAAAGTAAAACAAAAGGTTAAAGAAATAAATGATTTTTCAAAAGGGTGTGTGCTAAAGAAGGTTATGTACACTGATGAAAAAGGAACTCCCAGGACCACGATGGCCTGGGTCCCCCTCTCTAACTAATCTGTTAATGAGTGCAGGAATAGTTCAGGAGGACTGTTAGTAATCCGTTTTACCGACAGAGAATGTTCCTCAGTCAAATTTGAAGCGGAACAAACAGGTTATGGTTTTGGTATCTCATCCATATTTTGGATACTTATCTGCACTATTACAGTTCACACTTCACAATCACTGTACTTTTCTTTGTAATTCATTTCTCATCTTTTTGCTAGTATATATTGGAAGACTTCTTTGCTAGTATAATTGAAATGGGAACGAAGAACTTAATTTGGGATGACTGAGAAATGATAGTATGTTTTCTTTGTATGCTTGGTTCCATGACTTGTACCTTTGTGAGAAATGATAGTAATTAATGTAGATGTCTGTATCACTTAAGAATTCTAAAATCTAAGAAGACAGTTTCATTATATGATATGCATGGTAGGCTCAGCCTGAAAACCAACTAAACAGTGATTCTGTAACCTAACTAAAGCTTTAGAACTCGGTGATAAGGATCACTTTCCATGACATCTCGTCCTGCACAAAGTTACAAATCTCATCAAAAACGGGTTGAGAGTATTTGACTTCTGCCTTGATCCCTTCCATTCCTAAAATCTCCCTATCCCCAATTCCTGAATGTAGCTTCTCGTTAGCTCTTCAGATGTGTATTTCATTCTTATCTCCTCTGCTATGAGGAAGCATTGACCTGGAGCGATGATCTTCTCTGTTATACGTGAGAATAGACCTGAAGCTCTCATCAGCACACTTAGATGATCATCTCCTCTGTTATACGTTAGTATAGACCTGAAGCTCTTATCATCTGTTCCCCAAAATAAAGGCACAGTGATTCTTAAATTAAGATCATTGTTGAACCTCAAAAGGAAGTCAAGTAGAGTTAATCATACTACTCAATAAGCCCTGATGATGGGATAAGTTCTTCGCCGGATGTCTGTGGGAACCAAGTTACCTGAGCTTCTCTAATCGAACCTAAAACATGGTAAAATCAGTTGTAGGTCACTCATTTAAAAGAATAAGGTTTGGGGTTTAAATTGGACAAATATACCAACAATCATTCTTGAACTGTTTTTGGCTATCAAAATTTTAAAATCGTGCTCAGACTCTGTATCAATGTGATCTCACTAATTTGTCGATGTTTAAATACATCTTTCTGCTTAAGTATATCTTGAGGATGTGATCTCATGATCAAATTTGTTCTTGGCCCAAAATAAAATAAATAAATAAAAATTATATATATATATATATATATATATATATATATATATATATATATTTATATTCCATATTATGCTATTGAAACGATCTCATATTTTCATGCATTGCAGGGGGAATTTAACACACAAACAAAAATGGTTTCGTGTGTTTATATTCACAGATAAACACGGGTTTATTTGTATTGTTGAAATGATCTAACGAGAAATGTGTAGAATGTGTTTTGTGATTGTGTTGCATATGTTTGCTTCATATGATGGCCGATCATCAGCTAAGCAAAGTACCTGACCAGAGAACCTGTTCTTCAAGTTTGCAGAAGATACCTAGCATGGATTCATCCTCCTATATCTTCTGAAGCACTCACGAATAAAGAGTTGGAAAAGCTGTTCATGATCATTCACAAAGAATGCACACGAAGAGGGGGAGCATACAAAAAGGGGGAGCCTGTAAGATGAAAGATCTTCAATACCAAATCATCAATCTAGGGGGAGACTAAAGATCATTATATGGTTGACTTATCGGTGCTGATCACAATACAAGGCATTGATAATGATAGACTAAGGGGGAGTATTGTTAGGTCTGATAAGGATAGTCTATATTATCAACACAGTCAAAGTCAACAAAGGTCAACGTCACTGTCAAAGTCATCAGAAAAGGCAAACAGACGCGTTCGAGATGAAGAACCGAGACGAGACGTTGAAGATATAAATGACTAGGAGTTTATTGTTAATAAATATATTTTGTGTTAACAAAATATATTTATTTATGTTTAAGTTATTTTTATGTTTTATATGTAATTTCTCTAGTTGTCTAAGTCTAGGGGCTTAATATGTCATTAGTGAATATTATCACTATATATAGATTAGTGACAATTAGGTTTAGTGAGCTTGAATGAGCCATTGATTGAGGGGCTTTCACTTTGTAATATCTTTAGAAATTAATTCAGATCAAACAAGGGTTTTATTTGGTGTTCTTGAGTGTTCTTCATATATTTATCCATTTTATAGTGTTTGATCTATAATAATCACAATATCATTGATATTTTGTGTTATTAGAGGGAATCGTTTGTGTTTGTCAATCAATTGCACTGTATCAACGATCAAGTGGACCCACAATTTGGTATCAGAGGTATTGTGCTCTTGATTATTTGAGTTTTGTTTGGTTTCTAGTTCCAAGTCACTATTCCATTCATTTTAGATCTGATCTGCATGTTTTGGACATGGAAATGATTGAGGATTGCTGATTTTTGTGTGGGAAGCTTTAAAATCATCAGATCTCAAATTCATTGAGATTTGGATGAATTTCAGTTGATTTCATGCTGAAAAAGCTATTCAGATACGTTGGGCTAAACTACAGCTCGTCCAACGAAACTACATCTTCATTCAGCAAAACTACATAGTTTCGCTTGACGAAACTACACATAGTTTCGCCTGGCAAAACTACATGGTTTCGCCTGGAGAAACTAGAGTTATTTCAGAGAAACTACATAGTTCTTGGTTTTTGAATCTGGTTTCTTCGTCCCTGCGAAAGTACATGCGTTGAACGAAAGTTGATGGTGTTTGTGTGCCAAACCCAGCGAAATTGCTACCAAACTGATTTCTGAATGAAAGTTCAACTAGTTTTGGGCGAAACTACCCTGCGAAAGTTGCATTAGCGTGCCACTGCTGGGTGAAACTGCTGTCGAAATTACTGGCGAAACAACTAGCGAAATTGCTAGTGAAATTAGTGAAATTTCAGCGAAATTAATTTCTGATCATGTCAAAAATGGCTCTTTCAGAAGTCCCTAATTCCTTCAAATCAGATAATCTAATATCGACACAAAGTCGGTTTGATTCTTTTGCAGCCATGTAAGATGAAAAGATATCTGATTTTGTTGATCGATTTCTGATGGTGGCAAGCAACCTTAAGAAGTATGATGACCAGCTGGGGAACCATGAACAAGTCACAAAACTTTTGGAATCTCTTCCTCCAGAGTGGAGTCCACAAGTTAGATAGTTAATCATATTTTGTTTGTCTGCTTCTTTGTCTACTTGAGGTTGTTGCTTAGTTGCCACAGCCTCTGTCTTAGGGATTTCTTGAACTGGAGAGAGGGTAGGAGCATGCTTGTAGAGTCTTTTCTTCCTCCTTTCTTCTTGATCTTGAGGAGAAGTTCTACATCCTCTGTCTCCTTCCTCTCCTTTGACAACTCAGTGTCAGCCAGTTCATTCAACTCTTCTAAGGGAAAAGAGATGAGTTCATCAATGTTGTAGTTTTTGGTCCCCAAGTAGTTCAATCTGGCTGCCCTTAACTCATCATCTTGAGTGTTTGGCCTGAGGGCAACCCTGATTGCAGCTTCTATGAAGCCTGGGGACCCACTTAAACTCTCCCTTAGCTTCCTCTTCCTCTCTCTTTCCTTCTCCTCAATCTCCTCAGGAGTGAGCTTCCTTTTACCTTTGTCACTCATAGGCCTTTATGACTCAGGTTGGAGTGAGCTTTGGCCTTCATTGCTAGGTACTTCACTCGAGCTCTAGCAAGAGAGAGGCTGTGAAGCACCTTCACCAGTTGGTGCCCTACTAAGGTTAAAAGGTGTTGAAGTAGTTCCTGTCTCAAGGTTCACAGGATCTACCATTGGGCCTTCAGCTAAGGTTTCTCCTTTGAAGCTAATCTTAGGGTCCACCTCAACATCCAGTTGACAAACTGCTAGCCTCTGTCTTCTTCTTAGTTTGAACTCTTCAACCACCCTGTCTTGAATCCTCTAAGCTAATCTATCAGCTTGCGTATTTTGGCTTGGCTTGGCAAGTGGCATGTGAACTAGAGGAAGACTCTCATACCACTTCAGGGTCCTAAAATTGAATACTTCTTGCTGCCCCTGAAGTCTAAGGAGTATCAAGGCTCTACTTTCAGTGTCATACCTCCGTTCCATAATTGGATTCTCAGTTGGATGAGATGGGGTAGGCATAGCCCTTGGAATGCCCTACTAAAACAGACTTTGTATGAAAAGTCCACATCAATTTGAACTTGAGGAGGTTGCTGAGTATGGACAATAACAAGTGAGGGTGGTGAGTCCTCTATGTCCATACTTTAAGAGGAAATCCCAGGTTCTGTGATTGTAATTAAGACTTTCTCCCCCTTTTTGGTAGCATCACCCTCATGCACAAGAGATCTAGGAGTTAGGTCCATTACATCCATAGGATGTTATGGGCCTGGTTGAGTCCTCTGAATGGGTCTCTCAGCTAACTTGCCATTGAGATTGGTGATCTCAAGTTGCTGGTCATTAACCTCTTTTGTAAGGTAGTCACCTGAGATTCTAGGAGACTGACCTTTAAGACTAAATAGGTGCAGGTTTTAGTTAGTTTTTCCATATTTAGTTTCAGACTCCCCTTATCTTCATTTGAAGAATCACTAGGGGATGAGAGAATAGAACCTAAGTCTTCTTCCTCATCACAAGCACTTAGTTATTGGCTGCTGGATTTCCCTTGCACCATGACAGCTTCAGTTGAAGTATCAATGGGCTGGGTTGCCATGGTTTAGGTCTTAAAGATGTAATCACCTACAGAAGTGAGAGCCTCTTCCATATAGACCTCCTGAACTAGTCCAGGGAGATCTACCTTAGTTATTGGTAGATGATGTGGGCTAGACATGGGTGAGTCAAAAGCACCCATTTCTCTTTGAGCAGGGCGGAGAAGAGAGAGACTCATTGTACTCATTAAATCCTATGTATTCATCATCATAGAATTCCAGGTTGGGTATTGGTTGGTTGAGGTCAAGAGCTGGGGATGGTAATTTTCCCCTGAAGGTTGATCACTAGAGCTTTGAGACTCTGAGTGAAGGCTTAAGGCTGGGGTTATGAGCTTATCAGGCTGAGCATGAGGAACCTCAACATTGATCCTTGAAGTTATGGGAGTGTTTTCCTCCTTAGGAGAAGTGGGAGCTCTAGTGTCCACTTCCTCCTGTCAGAGTGATAATATAGGGGCCTGCACAACCTGAGTAGCTTATGCAAGGGTTTGTTTGGATTTTCTTTGGTAGGTGATGGTGATTTGTGGCTGTGTGGGTGGTACAGAAGTGGAAGGTGTGGGTTCAACATTAGCTTGTGTTGCTAAGTTATCACCTTGAGCAATGAGCTCTAACATTTTTAGGACTAGGGCTGTTTCTACTCCTGAGAAGCCAACAAGTGCCTTTCTTATTGTTTAAAAGATCTCGGGCTTGATCTGTCTCAATTTAAGAATATAATCTGTTCCCTTTAACTATGAGCCCAGTTCACAGTTAAGAATGTACTGGACATATCTAGGGAACATATAATATTCTAAGGAGTCCAAGTTTGCAAGTAAATTAGTATAAACAAATTGTGAGTACCTAAACTTGACCCCTTGTACCAATCCATGGACTATATAGGAAAGGTCTTCCGGAATTTGATCCCAACCTCCATGTTTGTTTGATAGACAATGAATGACAGCATAGAGGATGTACTTCTACTGGGAGGAGACCTTCCCTTTCTTGAATGTTCTTATAGATTAATCACATTCATAGCCCATCTACCTGAAGGACTGGTTCACAGCAGACTTTGGGAAGGACAATTCGCCTTCTTCATCATCCAGCCTTAGATGATTACGGATGGTGGCTGAAGTGATGAAAACTGTCCTACCCTGCACTGTGGCAGACAGTGCCTTCTCCCCATCCATAATGACCTCTTGGCAGGTCCTCTAGAACTCCAAAAGTTGATCTTCATATAGTGGAGGGTTTATGGTGAGGGATGTGAAGTAGTTTGTTAGAGCCAAGAAATGGCAAACATCTGAGAAGCGAGGATCCTTCTCAGACACTAACAGAGCAACCTGATTATGTTGTCTGTGTAGTTGCATGGAGAAATCGGGCTAGTTTCGTGTTCAGGGTTGACCATTTTGAGTATCTTTGGAATGAAGGAAGGTAAGAACAAGGTCGGTTTATGGGTGAATTTAGGGTTTGAATAATGCAGATGAAGGAGAATAGTGAAAGAGCGGGAACCATTTTACAAATATATAGGTATGGATTTGAGACAAATTTAATGCAAACGGATAAACTTTGAAATCCGAATATCGGTCCCACCTCTTAAAAAGTGCCCAAAAAGGTTTTTTTCTTAGAAGTCTAAACTCTTCCGAAGGTTATTTGTCTGCGGAAGTTTTGAGAAAAACTTCCGAAGCCAATTTTGCTTCGGAAGATATTCCTTAGCTTTTTAAGAATTTGCTTCGGAAGAAAATTACTTAGAGTAATTTTACTTCCTAGATAAATTCTGCTTCGGAAGATATCAAATACCAAAATTTTATTCATAAGAGTGAACAAAACTTCAGAGACTTAATTACTTTCGGAAGAAAATGCTCCTTCAATACACAAAGTACTTGGTGAGAAAAATAAGCTTCAAAGGATATATCAGGATTTCTTCCGAAGGTTAATTTCTCAGAAGTATTTATTTGTTTTGAAGACATAATTGTCTTTCGAAGACAACTTGATATCTTTTGAAAGAAAATTTATTCAAAATTCTCAAGATTCTAAGGGATATCAATTTTGAAAAGATTTCTTCCAAAGTAAACTGGGCTTATATGGTGATGATATAGACAACTTAAAACACACATATTGTTTAAAATAATCTGGAGTTTAGTTTATGAAAAATATACTCAAAGTTAATCATCCCAATAGCTGATACAAGATACTTAAATCTCTATTCATCAAAAGCTTTTATGAACAGATCAGCATATTGTTTATTTGTATTAACTCGGACTAGTTTTTTCAATCCTTTTTCAAAATTATCTCTAATCAAATGATACCTGATATTGATGTGCTTTGTCTTCGAGTGCTGTACAGGATTCTCTCTGTTGTTGTCTATGTGGATGGGAGTCTCCTTGAAGTTGAATCCATAATCTAGTATCTGATTCTGAATCCAAAGCACTTGAGCACAACAGCTTGCAACAGCAATGTATTCAGCTTCAGCAGTTAATGTAGACACACAGGATTGTTTCTTGCATTGCCATGAGACTATCCCTCCACCAAAAAATTGACATCCCCCAGATGTAGACTTTGCAGTCATATTGCAGCCACCATAGTCACTATCTGATAGGCATACAAATTAAAGTCAGAATTCTTTAGATACCAAAGGCCTAATTTGGGAGCACCCTTGAGATATCTAAGAATTCTCTTGACAGCAACTAGGTGTGACATCCTGGGGTTGACTTGATATATAGCACAATTACATGTAGCAAACATGATATCAGGCCTGCTGGCTGTGAGGTACATAAGAGACCCAAACATAGCTTTGTATAGATGCTTATCAACAACCTCCCCCTCAAGACCTGGTCCTAGAGAGTGGTTTCTAGCTATGGGTGTCTTAACAACCTTGCACTCAGTCATGTGAAATCTGGTAAGTATGTCATGTACATACTTTGACTAGTTTATAAAGATTCCACTATCAACCTACTTCACTTGAATTCCTAGAAAGAAATTGAGTTCCCCCATGGCACTCATTTCAAATCTATTCTTCATCAGCTTCTTAAAGTCTTTGCAGAGCTTCGGATTAGTTGACCCAAAGATAATGTCATCAACATAAACTTGAACCAACATCAAGTCATTTCCTATTCCTTTGATGAAGAGTGTTCCATCAGTAGTACCTCTCTTGTACCCATGCTGACAGAGATACTGTGATAGTCTCTCATACCACTTCCTTGGAGCCTGATGCAGCCCATAGAGTGCTTTGTCAAGCTTGCAGACATAATCATGATGATCTGGGTCTACAAAGCCAGGTGGTTGTTTGACATACACTTCCTTATCAATCACCTCATATAGAAAGGCACACTTGACATCAAGTTGATAGACTTTGAAATCCTTAGATGCAGCAAAAGCCAGGAATATCCTAACAGCTTCAAGTCTTGCTACAGGAGCAAAAACATATGTGTAGTTAATCCCTTCTTCTTGTGTGAACCCTTGAACAAGTCTAGCCTTGTTCTTGATGACAAGTTCTCTATCATCCTTCTTGTTCCTAAATACCCATTTGGTAACTATGGTAGTCTTCCCTTCAGGAAGAGGACATAGATTCCAAACCTTTTGTCTCTTGAATTGAAGCAGCTCATCCTGTATTGCTTCATACCAACTTCCATCTTTCAGAGCCTCATCAATTTTCTTAGGCTCTATCTGGGACAAGAAACAAGAGTGAAGACACATATTTTTGTCATGGGTTTGTCCTGTTGTTCTCACCCCAGTCTCAACATCTACAATGATGTTTATGGTGGGATGTGACTTATGGATTCTCAGTTGAGGAATCACAACAAGTTGGTTGTACAGATCCAAATTAGTGAAATCCAGATCTCAAGAGAGACTTGACCTAATGAGTGTGTTACATCATTGATGTTGTCTACTATGCAGTGGTTATCAGCATCAAGAAATTCTTGATCACTCTCACTACCTCCATCTCCCCTACATTGGAAATTCCTTCATCTGAGTTTTGTGCCTCTGTGCTGGAATTTATAGGCACCTCAGATGTATCAGCTGAAGAATTTGTTATGGTTGTGCTAACAGGATTTCCAAATGTAGGGCTAGTTACCACTGGAGCTGAAGTAGTTTGAACACTTAGGCTTCTCAGTTCAAATCTTGGATCAGGATCTCCTGTTGATAAGATACCTGTAGATCCTGAAACATTCTCACAAGATTTGTTAAAACAGTTGGTAACTAAATCAAGATCAAATAGCCAATCAGGACCAGAACCTTTCACACTGGGTGTGTGCTCATTGAAGGTCACATTGGCTGACTCCTCAACTACTCTAGTTCTGAGATTGTATACTCTATAATCCTTGGCTTGGGAAGAGTATCCAATAAAGTGTCCATCATCTGATTTCTCAACAAATTTGGCTATTTGATCTTTGGTATTCAAGATGGTGCAAGGAAATGATCTGAGGAAACCAATGAAAGGTCTCCTTTTGTACCACAGTCCATAAGGAGTCTTACCATGAGTCTTAACTACTAAAACTTTATTCTACACATAGAAAGCAGTGTTGACTGCCTCTGCCCAGAAGGTGATGGGCAGTTTAGAGTCAGACAATATGGTTCTTGCAGCTTCAATAAGTGTCGTGTTTCTCCTGGGAGCACTGTATTGTCTTGTAATACCCTTTTCATCACAAAATGCATCAAGTATTTAGTTTTTAAATTTAGTACCTTGATCAAGAGTCTCATCCTTAGTTCTAAGGAAGAAGACCCAAGTATATCTTGTTAAATCATCTATGATCACCAAGCAATAAGAGGTCCTTCCTAAACTCATTACACTGGTAGGACTAAAGAGATCCATATGTAATAAGTGTAGGGGTGTAGTGATGAAGTTCATTTCCTTTGGCTTGTGAGATGCTTTGTGTTGCTTCCCTTTCAGACATGCAACACAATGGTCATCACTTGTAAACTCTTTCTTTGGCATTCCAGTTACCAAATCATTTTTAGTTAATTTATGCATGTTTTTAAAGTTTACATGGCGCATTCTTTTATGCCAAAGGAATGACTCGTCATTATTGGTTTTAGATAGAAAGCAAGAAACTTCTCCTGAAGGGGATGTTTCCTGCAAATCCATCTTGTACATGTCCCTCTCCTGGGGGCTTTGAACAGGATACACTCTTGAGAAATTACCACCCCAGGCTTGAGAACAATGCACTCATGCTCAGTGAAAAGCATGTTGTGTCTCTGATCACAAAATTGGGATACACTCAAAAGATTGTATCCAAGCTCCTTAACAAAGTTTACCTTCTCAATACAGAGCTTACCATTTATGACCCTGCCCCTTCAAGTGATGTAACCACCAGATTCTCCTCCAAATACAACTGGCCCTCCATCAATTCTTTCAAAGTTTTAAAGCAAAGAGCCATTACATGTCATGTGCCTGGAACAACCACTATCAATGATCCATACATTCCTTTTGGTCTTGAGCTGTTCCTGCACATAAAGAGATGGTTAGTTACATTTGGAAACCCAAGCCTTATTGGTCTTGGGCTTATCAAAGTAAACTGAAGACAATGCAACAGTAATTGCTCCTATATTCAAGCTTTGAGGATCATCAGCTGTTGTTGATGAAGAACTTTCAGTCATATGGTATTCCTTTATCTTTCACACCATCTTTGGAAGATTAGACTTGACCTTCAACACTTCAGAAGTTTTGATGACTTCGGAAGTTTTGGAGACTGGACCTTCGGAAGATCTTGCATTCACTGCAGCAGACTTTAGTGCTTCAGAAGCATTCCTTTCTTTCGAGACCAAATTTTCTTCCGAAGGCAAGTTTTCACTTGTCTTCTTCATCACGTTGGAGCTTTCGAAAGGAAAAGATTTCCATCCAAAGCTATCTTCATCTTCTTCTTCTCAGAAGTTTTCTTCCTAGTCATGTAGATAGTACTTTTGGGATTGAAGATGCAATCCTAAGCAAGGTGAGAAGTACTACCATACATAACACATTTAGTTGGCTTCCTTCTGAGAGTCTTCTTTTGTGTAGAAAGATGAGCTTGATCACTTTTCACTTCCATCTTCATCTTCATAGATAATGCAACAGGCTTCTTAGGCTGAAGCTTGCTTTTGGAACTGGAAGGTTCAGGCGGTGCAGTAGTGGTGCACATCTGATCAGTCTTTTTTTCTTCATAGGGATGAGGTGGACATGAACTAGAACTCCTGGTACTAGATTTCATAGTTGTGTCCTCAGTTTTCAACACTTCAAATCCTGTAGAGAAAGACTTGTTTCTGCTTGGAGTTGAAGGTGGCCTTGATCTCTTGAGCCTTCTTTGCCTTTCTCTTTGCATTTCTGATCAAGTTCTTTCTCATGGACTTGTTCAACCTTGGTTCTTTCCTCTCCTTAGGAGTATAGTGACCATTCTTAGGATGATCTTCTTCACTTATCTCAGATCCATCCTTCACTACCTCCTCTTCATCTTCATCCTCTTTTTGAATAGGGTCTATGAGGGGAAGCTTATCTTGACAAGTTCTACATCTTGGAGATCTTATAGATAGTAGAGTGTGTGGAGGAGCTATCTCAATAGATCCCAGTCCCTGCTTATTCTGATAACAAATCTTTGCATGCAAGGATGAGGATATAATGTTTTTGAAGGTCTCTTCTTCAAGAACACATTTTTCTGCCCGGGCTTTGCTGATCACAAGCTCAGCCTGACATTCAGTTAACTTGATAATGAGATCCTTAATTTGAGTCGTGTAATTTGTGTGCTCATGTTTTAGAGTTGAAATGATTTTCTCTAGATCTTCTATCTTAAGTTTATAATCATTTTCAGCTCTTTTAAAATCAGTTTTTAAAATATTCAAGTACTCAAGATCAGATCTCATTTCCAAGTTATAAGACCTGTATCTATTTACTTTAGCAATACATTTAGGGTGCAAATATGTTCCAATATCTTGGCTTCTTCATCTGCCATTAGTGCTTGGTTTTGGGGGACATCTTCAACATGAAATCTACAATCAAAGCCTCCTTCTTCAAGAGCAACTGCAGCTTGCTGCTTGGGCTTCTCAGTCTTTGGAGGTCCATCAGTGTAGTTTGGTCTAGTTTGTGCTTGGCCATCATTTGTCCTTGGTGCCTTGCACTACCTAGCAAAGTGTCCCATTTGGTTACATTTGTAACACTTCACTTTGCATTTATCCAACCCGAACTTTACACTGGATGCATTGCTAGAAAACTTCCTCCCTGTTCTCTTGTAGAACATCTTGGCCCTATTAGTGAGAAGAGCCATTTGCTGGACTATCTTCATGTACTCTAGATCATCTGGATGGATACAGTCCAGGTCTTAAGAGTGAAGAGAAAGTTGCCAGAACTTCATCAGAAAACACAAAGGCTTGTGCAGAGCTTGTCTTTTGGAATGGGCTTCCTTGGATGTAGCTCTCTCTTGGTGTCTTTGGGAAGGTGATGAAAGGAACCTTTTATGAGTTTTCAGGGTAGCAGATAAGATGATGTGGTGGTTCTCTGCAATCCCTTCCAACCACATGAAGGGCTGAACTCTGCTGATTGTTGGAGGAGTTGCTAGATGGATTTTGCATGTTCATTTCCATATGGTATCCACTAAGGATACCATACAACTCTATGAGAGTAAGGGTCTTGAGATTTATGTCCTTTTAATTACCATATAATAGTGTGTCCATTGTCTAGGAAGAGCAGACATAAACTTCCTCAAAATGTCCCTATTCTCATGATTTACTCCAACATCCATTAGAGTATCCACGATCTCAACATACCTAAAGTATTGTTAGGTCATGGTTTCACCTGTCTTGTAGGTGAAGTTCTCAAACTGCTGCTTCAAGAAGTCTTTCTTATTTTCTTTTGCTTCGTTAGACCCCTCATACATAAGCTTTAGTGCATCCCATAGTTGCTTTGTAGTTTTGCACTTCTTGAAGCCTCTATAGATAGAGTTTGGAAGAGCAGTTTGGAGAGCAGTCATGGCCTTCTAATCTACATCAATCTTCTTCTAGTCTTCTTCTGAGTAGTCAGCCACTTCCTTTGGTATCATGCCACCACCAACTGTAGCTGAAGTAGTACATGGTACATAAGGTCCTGAGACAACAGATCCCCACAACCTGCTGTCTTGAGACTTGATGAAGCCTTCCATTCTTTGGCACCAAGTATCAAAGTCATTAGGAGTGATCAATGGATATTTTGTCATGGTACCGGTTTCCATATCAGCCTTGGTAAGAGCTGCCATTTGAGTTGTTAAGTGTTTTGTAAAATTGAAGGATTTAAAGATGGTGAGATCTTACAATCAAGAGCCTAAAATGCTATGATACCAATTGTAGGACTGTTGAAGGGAGTCAAAGCAATAGTTTCACAATGAGGAGAGACATAGAACACTTAACAGATCAAATAGGGAACCGGGTTTGTATTGATGATACTAAGTAAACACAAGTATGAGACAGAACAAGAGCAACAACAAGATAATATTGGTTTTCAAGAATGATGTATATCGCACTCAAGTTCTTTTTCAAGCATTACAAAGAATACATAAAGATATAAATACTTGAGACACTTTATACTACATCCTATAGCCACAATACTTTGAAAGCCAGCTGGAAACACTAATCTGATAACAAGATCAATGTAGAGTCAAAAGGCAGATTGCCTTTTGACTTGTGACTATGACATGCCATAACTCACATCCTAATGTAT